>JAODAL010009321.1:0-111651 GCA_025379985.1 Phyllomedusa bahiana | reverse complement strand
TTTTTTTAATAATAAAAAAAAATAAAAATTTTTATTAACACCAAAACATTAAATGTGATTTGTAATGCGTCATGCCTAAAGTCCTGTCACGAAAAAAGTTTGGAGTTTTCTTATTGCATACACTCTAGAGACTGATGAATGCCAATAGCAAGTCATTTTCTGTACGTGTAAAACAAGACTCTAGAATCTACCATACCTCTACATGAATTTATCACTTGATGTTTGACAATATTTGCAAGAACAGCAGGGCCGGGGGTGTGGCTTTGTGAGGTACAGCACTTTTACTTAAAATTACTCTAAAACTGCAAACCAAATATAATATAGGGAAAAGTACCAAACTATCACTGCAGTATCATTTTCCCAAATAAAATATTTTATTTGAATACAATTAAAATAGCATAACAAATCCCCTATACCAGATGACTTGTATATACGCAGCATATATAAATGATGACAAAATAGCAAGGGCTAATGATGACAAATGATGACAATAAGAATATCAATCCTTTATAAGTTAGTCTGACAGCGGGGTCATCGCCCTGAGAAGAGCGGCTCCGCTTTGATGTACAGACTCCCTCTAATTAGAAGATTACAGAATAACTCCAATATGTACATCCAAAACTAATATATGCATCTAGAAAAAATCCCATATATACATTCAAAACTGATCTATGCATCCAGAAAAAATCCTGACGCCTTTCCACCTCAACATGAGGGTTCATCAGGGGAGATTATACACTAAGCAATTAGACAAGTGAAGCAATGAATGGGATAATATAAATACTATATACTCAAGATGCAATACTTATCTATTGCCATAAGAAGCGTAAGGTAACGCTACAAGTGGAGCACAAAATGGTTATCACAGCATCCGGCACCCATGATTAAATTACTCTAGAAACAGTGCTGAAAAATGTCACTAATTAACCCCTTACTGCTGCAGCCAGTTTTGACCTTCCTGACGGAGGCCCATTTTTTTAATCTGACATGTGACACTTTATGTGAGAATAACTTTTTGACACTTGTACCTATCCATGTGATTCAGAGGTTGTTTCCTCATGACACATTGTGCTTTAAGTCAGTAAGAAATTTTTGTCCATACAATCCTTATTTGTGAAAAATATTGTGAAAGTTATGAAAAATTTGCCATTTTTAAGCTTCAAAAATGTCTGTGTGTAAGACAGATAGTTACAGTATTCCACTCGAAATAGTTTATAACTTGCATCTACCGTAGGTTGGTATAATTTTTGAAATGTTTTTTTTTCATGACATTAGGGGATTTTGAAATTTAGTAGTAATTTTTCACATTTTTAAAAACACTGGCATGTAGATTTTTTCAGGGACCAGTCCAGTTCTGACGTGGCTTTGAGGGGTCGGTATGTTATATGCCCCCCTAAATTACTCCATCTAAGAAACCACACCCCTTAAAGTATTTAAAACAGTGTTTAGGAAGTTTGTTAACCCATTAGGTATTTCACAAAAATTCAAGCAAAGTGGAGGTGAAATTTCCCCCAAAATTTTTTGGGGCGATTTTTTAATTTTTATTCATTATTCACTGGAACACGGTAGATGTGACAAGGGAAATGCAACTCAATGTTGATTCCACCAATTTAGCTGTTTTTAGAGACATCCCATATGTGGCCCTAGTGCGCTCCTTGGCTCAACCACAAACCTCCAAATAAGAGGAACAACTTAATAAACACCCCTAAATAGACCTCATATTGGAAACAACACCCCTTAAGGAATATATCCAGGAGTGCAGTGAGTATATCGACCCCACAGGTGTTTTACAATTTTTTTTAGCTTTAGGCTGTGAAAAGGAAATTTTTTTTTTCCAACAATCTGCAATTTTAGCTGAGAAGAAGCACCTCAAATTTTTTCACGCAATTTCTTCCAAGTTTGGAAATACCTTATATGGGCTTCAATTTTACACCGTTCCCCGTGCAGTTTAAATTACAGGATAACTTTACTATGCTGTTTGATACAACTGCAATTATATACATTTTATGTAGTTTTTTAATGTTTTATTACTTTTATACAATATAATAATAATTTATAACAAATTGCGTTTTATGTCTTCATAGTTTGCTAGCCATAGATTTTTTTTTTCTGTATACGGAGCTGATTATGGACTTGTTTTTTGCGGGATGTGTTGACATTTTCATTGGTACCATAAAGGGGTGCCTAAGATGCTTTGTTCACTTCTTATTAAGGTTTTTGTGAGGCGTTTTAAACAAAATACAGCAATATTGGTAGTGATTTTTTTTTTTTCTAGCAGTGAACGTGCGGTAGAAATGACATGCTTGCTTTACTGAGTCGGATAATCTAAGAAACCTATACTGTGAGAAAAATATATTTTGTTAACGACAAGATAACAGATCTATGATCACCGTGAGTAGGGTGTTGTGAGATGAGGGTCCTTCTCAATATTAACCCCTTAACGACCCTGGACGTATGAGTACGTCCCAGGGCCGCTAAGGGGCTTTGCAGGGGGTTCGCTCCGCAACCCCCCCGCACAGCCGGCGGGTGTTAGCGGCTAATCGCCGCTAACACCCGGCAGTAACAGCGCCGGCGGGTGGCTCCGCCCGCTGGCGCTGTTTAACGCATCAGACACCGTGGCAAAGATGGCCGACGCCGATCGGTGCCGCGCACCGATCGTTACGGTCATCGGCACGCGCCGATCCGACGACCGGAGCATTGGTGGTGGGGAGCCTTGTGAAGACTCCCGTCACTTACACTGGCCGGTTTGCCCCACTTCCGTCCGCAGACAGGAAGTGTGGAAACCGCCATCTTTGTACACCCTAATGCATTGCCTATGCAATGCATTAGGCTGTATTAACAATCGCGCCCCCTAGTGGTCAAGCACCATAGGGGGACTAAATGTTACAGTAAAAAATAAATAAATAAAGTTTTAAAGTACAAAAAAAAAGTATTAAAAGTTCAAATCACCCCCCCTTTCCCCATTTTACAAATAAAATCATTAAAATAATAAAAAAGTTACACATTTGGTATCACCGCGTCCGAAAAAGTCCGATCTATAAAAATATAACATCATTTATCCCATACGCTGAACACCATAGAAGAAAAAAAAATTCCAAACGCCAAAATTGCAAATAAAAATGATCAAAAAAGTCGCAAGCATTCCAAACTACTAGCGATAAAAAGTACACTTCAGCCCGCAAAAAATGCCCCCTCACTGACGTCCGTAGGTGTTAGTACAAAAAAGTTATTGGTCGCACAAAATGGCGCCATGGCGCAAATTTCAAAAATAGAAAATGTTTGGAATTTTTTTACGGTACCAAAACATAACGGAAACCGTACATGTTTGGTATTGCCGGATGCGTAACAACCTGTAGAATACAGATAACACATTATATTTACCAAAGATTGAACGCCGTAAAAGCAAAACCCTCGCAAACATGCCGAAAATACTTTTTTTTTCACAATTTGTCCCACTTGGAATTTTTTTGCGGTTTCCCCAGTATATTCTATAGTATAGTGAATAACACCATTAGAAAATACATCTTGTCCCGCAAAATAAAAGCCCTCATGTGTCTATGTAGGTGGAAAAAATAAAAAAGTTATGGCTCTGGGAAGGCGAGGAGGGAAAAACGAACGTGTCACCAAAAAAAAAACCCAGGTCCTTAAGGGGTTAAATAAAATACTGGCTTATAATGTTAACGCATCTAGGTTCAATCAGAAATATTATTACTTTAAAGCAGGACACAAACAAAATGGAGATTTGTTTTACATTCTTCAAAGACTTATAACATTACAAGTTACAGAAACATAAAATACATAACATGTATGAAAGTATGAGATGATTCCCGTCCTTCATTCATAGACCAGAATAGGCCTCATAGCTGCCTCTACCGCATGGCTTTCTGCCCTTCTGCAAGGTTTGTTGGCTCCGCCCCTGTGTTCCACATCCTAACCTTATATGCATTTCTCCGTATGGGTGTGACTCTAATTTGGCTGATGCAATGTTAGAATACCGTTTGTGGAATACAGTTAAATATACCAGGCTCAGCCCCTTATTTAACTCCCAAGTTATGATGTCATTGGCTAATAACTACCTAACCAGTTCTTACTGGCTTTAAAACCAGTTTACTCGCTTCCAAAATAGCTATGCCATCAACTTTTAAAATAGCATTTGTGCATGTGTGTGTACATTACAACCGTCAAATTACCTTTAAACAGTTAATATAATTACAGCAATACCCAATTTGTATATTATTTTAATGTTTTTTGAAAGTTACATATTTTTGTTAGGCGAAAAAAAGACATACGCCCATCCAACAGCCTATTTTGCTAAAGTGTTGATCCAAAAGAAAAAAAACCCCAAATGAGGTAGAAGCCCATTGTCCTTTTTTAGGGAAAAAAATTCCTTTCAACTTCAACCTGGAAATCGAAAAATCCCTGGATCAAGACTCATCCCCCAGAATTTTTGTACTATAACTTGTTAAAATTACCTACAAAAATGCATCAAACCCCCTTTTTTTGAACTGTTATTAAATTTTTACCATGAAAATTTTCCACTGGCAGAGAGTTTCCACTTTCTGCACAACAGTAAAGCATCCCTTTCCTGTTTATGTGAAATTTTATTCCTCAAGAAGGGTTGCTCCCTTGTCTGGATACAGTTCTGGTATAAATAAATCCCTTAGAAGTCTCTATTTTCCCCTTAACCCAACCTTAATATTATTTTTAAAAATTTTTTATTATTTGCCCCCCCCCTCCCTCCCCTGAAGCCGTCTTTTCTCTAAACAAAAAAAATCCTTAAATCTTGCAAATCTTTCTGGGTTTTGCAGTCCCCCCCAGCCCTTTTATTTTCGTTGCCCCCCTTTTGTACCGTTCAAGTCCACAATTCTTTCCCTGTGCACGGTCCCCAAAACTGTACACAAATTCCTTGTGGCTAACCAGTGATTTATAGGGGGGAAAAATAATGTTCCCCATGGGCATCCCATACTATTTCCCCTTGGGGCTGCTGTGCCTCCCCCTGACGCAAAAATTTTTCCCTGCCCCAGGTTTCCCCAAGTCCTTTCCAGTACTTTTCCCAGCTTTTTCCGTTTGAATGTAATAAAAAATGGTTTTTTCCTCCCCATGTAAAAACCTTGCTTTTATAGTGTTAAACCTTCTGCCACTTCTCTCCCAGGCCTCCAAAACATATCCAATCCCTTTGTAATAACACTTTACCCATTGTGTTGTTTACCTTACTGATTTTACATCACTGAAAAATTTGATATCTACTGTGAAATTTCCATGTGTAAGATCATTAATGAAAATACTGAGCCCTGTACCCCA
This sequence comes from Phyllomedusa bahiana, assembly GCA_025379985.1. NCBI lineage: Eukaryota > Metazoa > Chordata > Amphibia > Anura > Hylidae > Phyllomedusa > Phyllomedusa bahiana. The sequence goes on along the minus strand of JAODAL010009321.1, from coordinate 106,350 downwards.
TAGTACAGGACCATCGATATATGTAACTTATTACTACCCTTTGTTTTCTCCGGCCCAGTGTTACCACATGCCACCTATTTTTCCCTCCGAGGTGTGACCTAATTTGCATTGATGCAATTTAGAATACCCGTTTTGTGGATACAGTTAAATAACCAGCTCAGCCCCTTATAACTCCAAATTATGATCATGCCAATATACTACCTAACCGATTCCTACTGGCTCTAAAACCAGTTTACTCGCTTCCAAGAATAGCTATGCCACAACTTTTAATAGAAATGTGCATGGTCGTGTACATTACAACCGTCAAATTACCTTTAAACAGTTAATATAATTACAGCAATACCCAATTTGTATATTATTTTAATGTTTTATTCGTAGTTACATAGTTTGTTAGGCGAAAAAAAGACATAACGCCATTCCATACAGCCTAGTTTTGCCTATGGTTGATCCAGAGGAAGCAAACCCAATGAGTAGAAGCTGTCTCTTTTATAAAGGAAAAAATTCCTTCTCAACTTCATCTGCAATCAGAATAAATCAGGATCAAGATGGCACTCTCAGATTCACTCACCGATCAACTTGTTATATAATAACGCTACCAGAAATGCATCTAAACCCTTTTTGAATGTTCATGAATTTACCATACATTTCCACTGGCAGAGAGTTTCAACGTCTTAGCTCTAACAGTAAAGCATCCCTTACCTGTTTATGTAGAAACTTTATGCCTCAAGATAGGGTATGCTCCTGTCGGATACAGTTCTGGTATAAATAACTCTTAGCAGATCCTATATATGACCCTTAACCCAAATTGATATTTTATCACTTTAAACGATGATTTGATTATGTTGGCCCCCCCTCACCCCTGAAGGCCGTCTGTTCTCTATACATGAATCCAACTTGCTGATCTTTCTGGGTTATTGCAGTCGCACCCAGTCTTGTTTTATCGATGCCGCCTTTGTACCTGTTCAGCTCCACAATGTCTTTCCTGCACTGTGCCCAAAATGAAAAAAATATTCCATGTGTGGTCTAACCAGTGACTTGTTAGTGGGAGAATAATGTTCCCTCATGTGCATCCCATGATCATATTGGTCTTGGGCGCTGCTGCCTCACACTGATCTACAATTAAGTATGTCCACCAGGATTCAAGTCTACTCACATAGTCACTTTTTACCAGCATTTTTCCTTGACATGTAATCATGAAATGGATTTTCTCCCATGAACATACGCTTGCATTATATCAGTTTAAACCTCATCTGCCACTTCTTGCAGGCCTCCAACATATCAGATCCCTTTGTAATAACACACTATCCTATTGGTTGCATCTACCTTACTGAGCTAAGAATCATCTGCAAAGATTGATGATCTATTTGCATCCAATGTGTAAATCAATTAATGAAAATAGTTAAAGAGATAGGCCCAATACGTTGCCGTCTGTGGTACCCCATATAACAGGGATCCAGTCTGATGGTATGTACGTAATTACTACTTTGTTTTCTACACAGAGCCATTGACTTACCCACATGCACACATTTTCCCTCAGCCAAATTCCATTTTACTTACCAACTTTTATGTGGTACAGTATCAAATGCATTAGAAAAAACTAAATTTGGAATCCAATGTCTCACCTCGGATCCTCTTGAAGCTACTTCCTTAGAAGCTGATGAGATTAGTTTAGACAGGTACGTCCTCATAAACCTTGTGGAACTCGTTATGCATTTATTTCATGAGATAATCCAGGACAGCTTCTTAGAAAAGCTTCAAACACAATAAAGAAGTTGCAAACTACCTGGGTTCCCCTCTACGTCCTGCCCGGAGTGGCACGCTGGTCTTAAAGAACCTGCAATTAATAGTATTACCGTAGTGCAGCGTATCTTGATCGGTCCCCACCATCCTCTTCTTCAACCGCTTTTGGCGGGAGTGGCGGCCATTTTAAGGACAGACTGTTTGCACAGGTGACGAGCGCGGCACACGGATCTGTGCAAACTTGTTGAGGTGTTCGCTCAGAGAGCCTTACACGGCCACTGTGTCGCAAATGTAAAGACGAACACTCTGCGCACACTTTCAGGAAGATTAAGCAGCAATATCCTATAGGCCAAAGAACGGACTTTTAGGACACCACGCACTTCACAAGAATCTCCTGCATTTGTATAAAGAACTGGCTTCTACTGCTTTCTGCCACAAGAGGGAGCCAGAACTGCATTCCTGCTTGCTAGACAAGGCATTGAAGTTTCAATACAGATAAAACATAAGTTTTACAGTCTTAACGGTTATCCTGTTTATTCTTGCCCTGGCTCTTGTTCTATTTCCCCCTTCCTCTCCCCCCCCCCATTTATTTTCTCTCCGACCTCTTTATAAGATTAACCCCCTCCCCCTCTTTTTTTTTTTTTTTTTTTTTGGTTTTTTCTGCCGGGGGGTGGAGGGAGAGGGGGATGGGGGGGGGTGTAGGGTGGGAGCATTGTTGCCTGACAGGTGAAAACACATCCCTAAACTGTAGGAATAATCGGACCCGTCTGGCCGAGATTCTCACTTTTGAGTCTTATCTAGGATCTAAAATCCTCCCTTGACATGTTTAGCTAAACTCTGTGCCCACACAGTCTCCCGCATACCACGTAAATATCTTTGACCGTCCAGATTACCAGTGGCAGGGTAATGGACAAGTATTTGTCCTCCTGCAGCAGACAAAATAGAAGAACACAGCTATCTCCTGTTACCTCTTCATACTCCCAGCGACCGGCTCAGAAAAAAGGACCCACTCTTAATCAGTCCAAAATGTCCTCTAAAAATAAAAAAGAGGATTCCCCTCCTACACCCGCAAAAGGAGTATTGACGGCTCCCGAGATACACAGGGTTCCCCAGGAATGGTAGAGGATAATGTTACCTCTTCCCCAATACAATTTGAGGACACACAATCAGAGTCAGAGGCCCTAAATGCGACTTCAGTGGCACAGGAGGTGTCACGTTTGTTGATGCCGCTCTTAGACAGGCGGTTTGAAGTCCTACACGCCTCTACCAAGTCAGCGCGCTCATGTGTCAATGTAAACTCTCAAAAACTAGAAGATCGTGAGAATAGAGTTTAAACTTGTGAAACTTCCACTTCAGAGATCGAACAAACCCTAGCCCAATTTAGAACAACAGAGGCATAGACGATTTAGAAAATCGTAGTCGCCGAAATAATCTGAGGTTCGTGTGGATCCCAGAGGCGGTCCAGGGTGAATCTTTGGTGTCGTTCCTTACAACAACAATCCCCAAGGCTCTAAATATAAACGAAACTCCTGACCCCAATTATATTGAGAGGGCTCACAGGTTGGACCCGCAAAGAGGGCGGGGAGAAGGTGACAACAGACCCAGGCATGTAATTGCTAAATATCTTAATTGGGCTGTAAAAGAAAGAATACTAAGGGCTTACAGTAGGCACAATGGCCTGTGTACAGAAGGCCAAAAAATCTTTCTCTTCCAAGATTTCTCTGAAAGTGTCACTCAAAAGCGCAAGCTTTTCACTCCTGTCTGTAATTACCTTCATGAAAAGGAGATCCGATTTCAACTGGCATACCCGGCTAAATTGAGGGTCCAGGTGGATGGGAGACAGTTTATCTGAGGATCATGTTGCTGCGAAACGTCACTTCCAAATCAGGGACAATCCTGAAAACGGATAGACCTTATTGAGGGAGACAGTGGGTCAAATCTAGGGGGCTGAAATGCTGGTAAGCAATTGCCCCGCTAATTTAGTATGGTTAAAGATCGTCTTTTGTATATATTTTGTTCAACTGCAAACTGGTTTTTGGTTACTGTTGTTATGGTTTATTCATTATCGCTCACAACCTTTTACTTGGCACTCGGGATTGGCGGGCGGAGCCTCTAGACCTACCAAATTTCTCTCATGGAATGCATCAGGTCTAAATACACCCATTAAGCGCAAGAAAATTATAACACACATCAAAAGATTCAACCCAGATATTATATATCTACAAGAAACCCACTGGAAAAGAGGCACTACTTCTAGCTTACGTGCGCCATAGTTGGACGCTTGTTACGCTGCCAATTACTCCTCAAAAACCAGAGGGGTAGCAATATTGTCTAGGAAAGGTCTAAACTATATGGTAGAGGAAGAAATACAGGATGAGGGAGGTAAATATAGCCTTCTAAAAATCATTATGTCACACAAATCCTATACTTTGCTAAACGTATATGCCCCAAATTCAGAAAATTCAAATTTCTTTACTACGCTTAATACGATGCTACTTAAGCGAAAGGATCCCAATCTCATAATAGGGGGAGACTTCAATGCCATACTTAGCACCACCTTAGACAGAACCACCTTCCGCTCCAGCCAACCCCCAGTAACTAGGGACATTCTATACATGATGGAATCAAACTCCCTATGTGACCCTTGGAGATCGCTGAACGCGGACGCAAGGGAATATTCCCATTACTCTGCGGTTCATGATAGCTACGCCCAGCTAGATTATTTCCTAATATCTGACACCCTGTGGAATGCGGTTTCAGAATCGGGGTTGCATGCAATCACGATATCAGACCATGCTCCGATTACTCTGGCTCTAGACTGCTCTGCCACGGGAACGGGTTCCAGATTTTGGAGATTCCCAGGATATCTGACAAACTCAGAGGACTTTAAATCCTTTTTAACAACAGTCTGGGCCAATTTTGTGGACGACAATCTGGAACACACTGGGGACCCTCCATTGTTCTGGGCGACAGCAAAGTCAGTATTAAGAGGGCATATTATAAGTTACGTATCAACCAAACGCAAAGAATCCCAAAACAAATTTTGGACGCTGCATTCTGCTCTACTAACTGCCCAGCGAGATCATGCCACCCACCGCTCGCCATCTACAGAACTCGCCTATAAAGAACTCAAGGGTACAATGGACGCATTTGTCCAGGGACAGGCGGGATGGTTGGTGCGTTTAACCCAAAATAAGGCAAACAGATCTAGTCAACTACTGGCACATCTAATCGGAGCTAACAAAAAGCATAAACCTATTACGGCATTGAAACACTCTGACACCGATAGGACCCACACCGACATACGTGAGATAGCAGACATCTTCTGCAAATATTATGAAAACTTGTACAGGGCAACACCGACCGACATGGAGAAGGTCACTAATTTCAAAATAAAACCCTTTTTCCCGGGAATCAACGGAAACAAAGGGAATTTCAGAGAGGCCCTATACTAGAAAGGAAGTCAGGGCATTTCTCGCTTCGCCCAGTAAAACTCCACCCTGAGGTTTTGAAAGAAATTTTTAAAAAATTCGTTGGCAAGGTCAATCCAACATTATCTTCTTTATGCAATGAGATATGCAATGAATCAAAAAACGGGTAGATTTTTCTTGACTCCAGAACAATTCTTTGCCAAAACCCGGGTAAAGACCAAACCCTACCACAAAATTACAGACCTATCACATTAATAAATAGTGATTACAAATTCTTCACGACAATACTTGCATCCCGCATGCAATCTTTTCTCCCATCCTTTATACATCCGGCCTAACGGGATTTAAAAAAGGGCAAAAAGGGCCCTCAAAAAAATTAGGGGGCCAATAGCGGCTACATAGAGGCGCAGAACTTATCGCAATAAAACTACTACTTAGCCTAGACGCCGAAAAGGCGTTCGACACAGTTTTTGGCCTTTTCTTGAACACCCTAGCAGTAGAGGATTGGAACATCTTTCAGCTTTTTAAATTTTACACCCAAAAGGGTTCCCACAGTGCCCAATAGTAACGGTGGGTTTAAACCCCAAAAAATAATATACCCGGGGCACGCTCAAGGGTGCCCCACTCTCGCCACTTCTGTTGATTGGCCCGGGGCCCGTTTTTTATCTATCTACCCCCCCCATTTCCTCGCGAGTGCCCGGGGGTCCAGTTTTGAGGACCTGCGGCATTCGCGGACGATTTTTTTTTAAATTATTCAAACCCCCACACTTCACTACCTAATTTTAAATCCGATATAGAAGAACTAGGTCACGTATATAAACTAATCTGATAAAACCCGGCTCTACTGAAAAAGGGGGCCCCTCAAAACGAATTGGGATCTCGTTTTCCTTTCACTGGTGCCCTCATTCAAAAATTTGGAGTAAAAAAATATAAAAAAATCCGGCCCACTTTAAGAAAAACCACAACATACATAAATCCTTAGAACGTACTTAAAAAAAGTTTTCTCCCACTTTTGTTCCTCTCACCTAGTCCTTTTTCTTGTTCATTTTGGATTCAGGGGCTTTTATGCTTCATAGGCTGCAGAAAAGGAACCCAGGTTGTAATATAAAACCACACGCATTACAAGAGATCAAACAGGTCTGTACTATAGCGACCTGGGGAGTGATGCAGCCCATACAAGAAGTGATATCCGAATAGGTGGACACTGTTAAGGACACATTTTGGCAAAGTGCTTTTTTTTTACAAGATCTTTAACATAGAAAAGCAACCCTTGTGGGAGAAAACCCCTTTAAGTCCTGAATTTTCTTTACCTCTTTTCTTTATGTAGGGAAAGGGAAAACCTATAAAAAACAAACTGGTTTCCCAAACTTTCGGGTACATCTTCCCACACCCCCCCAAAATTTCCCTTAGACCCCAAAAAGGATGTAAAAATTAAATAGTCTAGTAAAGAGAGTTCATATGGAACCAAAAAAGGGCCCCCGGGATTCCTTTAAATTATTTTTACAAAAACCCTTTAAATCCAATGGCGGTTTTTAAAACCTTCCTAAATTCGGGGCCCTTTAAAATTTAGCCCATTGATGAGGCATTTTTACAGACGGGCCCACATAACACCCCCTTTTTTTACAAACACAACAAAGATCATTTTTTAAAGTGGGGGCTAAGTTCCCTCCCCAATTTTCTACATTTACCTTTAAGCAGTCTATTACCGTCCCCTCACAAACAAACCCCCAAATTTTATTCTCTACAGGGAAAAGCCTGGCAAGGGGGGATACGGGGGAAAAGGGTCTGAACCCAAATTTTCTCTTTTTATGACCCTGTTGGCAAACCCGGGACTTCCCAGGGGGGTTCCCCCAAAAAACAGAAATTTTTAAAAAAAGGGCTATGAAGCGGGTTTTAAAAACCCTCTAAAAATTAATAAATATCAAAACTAGGAAGTTGACCCCAATGGGAAGTCTTAGGGCAAAAAAATTTTACCCAAACCCGCTACCATTTTCTTTTCTTCCCAAAAATCAAAGTCCCCCAAATTATATTTTCCAAAAAGTTATTTACCCTCCCGAAAGTGAGTGGAATCCTGAATAGGGAAACAGATATCCTTTTCCCACTTTTATCAAAAGGTTTAGGGGGAAAGGGGCTGAAAGCCACCGCCCTCTTTTTGGTTTTTGTAGGCAAACCCCAAATTTTGCTTTTGCCCAAACCGGGTCTTGAGAAAGAAAAAAGGGAAATTTTTTACCCCAACCCCAGTATCCTAAATCTACAACAACGCTTTTTTGGGGAGATTTTTTTTCCCCCCTTTCATTTGCAGATGGGAAGAGATACTGGCTGGCTGTGTGTGGGGGGAAATGGGGTTTTAGTGGGGAAAGGGGAAAATTTTTAAATTACCCACTTCTAATAAGGGGAAATTTACCCCCCACCAATATCTTTTTTTATCCACGCCCCAATAGATTTTAAAGTGCTTCAAAATAGGGCCAAAAAAACCCAAAATTTTATTTCGGGTTGAATTCCATTTGTTAGACGTGCACACCCTACTAAGGGCATTCTTTAAACCCAGTGGGAAATTTTTTTTATCAAGGAGTAGATTTTTTAGAAATAAAATTTTACGCTTACCATTTTCACACCCAAAAAAGGAGGATTCAAGAGGGGCCTATTTAAAAAGTGACAAACGGGCTTTAAGTGCCAGAAGGGGGGGGGGTGTTTTAAACCCGGGGGCCTATGGGGGGAAATTGTCCAGTCATCCAGCAGTTCTGGAACGGGGGCCCAACCTTTCACAAAGGAAAATCTCACAAACTAATGAAACCCTTTACTCCCCCCCGGGCGATTTTTACGGGCACATTGAAAACAGGGGTAACCCCCTGAAAATTTTGGGGGGTAGCAGAAAACTTTTAAACATATTGGGGTCACGGGCGGGGGAAAAGGAAACTATTCCAGGGGTTGGGATCACCCGGTCACCCCCCCCTTTTAAAATTTATTCTTAAAAAAAAACTTCATATTTTAAATAAAAATGGATTGGGCGGGGGCGTCGAAAAAAGAACACACAAAGGCAAATTCTTCAAAAAACAGGGGAAGAGCTTTATTACCATTTCGCCCCAAAGGGTCCTTTTAAGGACTGCTTTGCACAACGCCAGGGTACTTGGAGGGGGGTTCTGGTGGGACGGGGGGCCTTTTTGGAGTAAGGGCGGGAAAGGGGGGCCCGGGGGGGGGTCCGGATTTCCCGCACCGCTCCCAAAAGGATCAGGGGTGCATTTAGAGCGAACAGTTTAAATTTTTGTTTGTAAGGGGGAAAAAAATTACTTCAGAGGGGAATCGCCTTTACTTTTTCTGAAATGACCAGCATGTTTCACAGATACACGTTTTAAAAATTTATAGAGGGTTTGCGCGGGTACCGCCCATTTTTTTGGTAGGTCAAAAAACAATTTTGAAAATTTATCCCCCCGCATTTTTAAACCACCCACAATTTTTGAGGCAAAACTCAATTTTGTTGTTGGGCTCCCACAAATGTTACAGTATATAAGAGCATAAATATTAGTTGTTAGGTTTTGGAGGTTAATGTAAGAAAAAGCTGATAGGGCATTTGTACACAGTTTGATCCAAGTTGACGTTAGCATATGAAAATCTTGAATCTGAAATACAAAAAGGGTCATGTAATACTGAAAAATTTTCCCTTGTAAACCTCTGTTGATTTATTTATTGATGCCCCAAAAAAAATTTTTTAACAAGAAAACCTTAAAACATTTTACCTACAACGGGGTTTAAACTTACCCGGCCTAAAATTTCCAAATCACTTTTGCCCCTTTTTTGAATATTGGCCCCAAATAGCATGCGCCATTTTTTTTGGGAATACCCATTATTAAACTTTTCATAAAATAAGAATAAGGGGCCTAAAAAATTTTTTAAACATGAACCCTTTGGGACACGGAGGTTTTTCCATCACCCCCGGGGTGATTTTGTCTATTTTAATCCAAAAAAAGGGACTGCATTTTTCCGGGGTTAACAAGAAACATTTAAGTTTAGTTTACCTCATCCCTTGCTCACAACGGGAAAGGCATCCTCCTGTAAATACATGGAGAAAAAATTTTTAAACCCCAAAGGACCCACCCTTTTAAAGGCCTTTCCCTGCCCCAGCCATTTTTAAAATCTGCCATTTTAAAATTTTTATGTAAATAACTTTTTTGACACTTTCCCTATCCCTGGGTTTCAAAATTTGTTTTCCGTGCACATTGTTTTTAAGTTAGTAAAAAAATTTTTACCATACAATCCTTGTTTGTTTTGTGAAAAATATAAAAAATTTCATGAAAATTTGGAAAAATTACGATTTTGAAAGTTGCAAAAATTTCTGCGTGCAAGACAGATAATTTTCACCACAAAATAGTTTATAACTACACTCCCAAATATGCCCCTATGGGTTGGGCATCTTTTTTTTAAATGTCTTTTTTTTTTTTTTTTCGACATTAGGGGCTTAAAATTTATAGTAATTTCTCACAATTTCAGAAATTTGAATATAATTTTTTTAGGACCCTCCATTCTAAAAGTGCTTTGGGGGCCTGCATGTTTGATACCCCCATAAATAATGCCATCAAAAACTAGCCCCTTAAAATATTTAAAAAACTATTTAGGAATTTGATAACCCTTTAGTATTTCACAGAAATTTTAAAAAAAAAGTGGGGGTGAAATTTCAAAATTTCCTTTTTTTGCAGATTTTTTAATATTTATCCCCCTTTTCAAGGAAAATGGGAAATGTTACAGGTTTAAAAAGCAATTTAATATCACCCCCCGGTCTGCCCTTTTTAGAGATTTCCCTATTTGGCCCAGTGCATTTTGGGTCAACCATAACCCCAGAATAGGAGGAACCTACCGGGGCCAGTCCATTTCAATCGATTTTATTTAGCCCATTTCAGGTTTGGGGACCCCTAAAAGGGCTAAAAATTTAAAAAAACACCCCTAAATAAAACCACATTGAAAAACCCCCTTAAGGAATATACCAGGGGGGCATTTTTAGTAATTGACCCCACAGGGGTTCACAAAATTTTTTTTTTGCATAAGGGGTGTAAAATAAAAAAAAAAAAATTTTCCAAAATCTGCAATTTTTAGCTTAAAATGTTTCACATATACAAAATCCCGGAAAAAAGAACCCTAAAAATTTGTAAGCAATTTCTCCAAGTTCGCAATACCCCATGTGGGTGTAAACTGCTTGTGGGCCATGGAGGGGTAAAGGGGAGGGGGGGGCAATTGGGTTTTGGGAAACCAGATTTTGGTGGGGCCATGTCGATTTGCAAAGCCCCCCAAAAAGTAGAAAAAAGGTGGGGGAAACATTCAATTCCCCCATTTTGGACAACACCCCATCAATTTTCATCTAGGGGTGTATTCTCTTTTAGGCACACATGTTCCTATTTTTTTTTTAAACATTCAAATGAAAATGGGGGGGAAAGCCCGTTTTATCATTGTTTTTTAGTTTTAATTTTTCAGATCGCCGGCATGTAAATGATGTAAATTTTCTATGGGGTCGGTACAATTACAATAATATAGAATTTTATTAGTTTTTTTTCGTTTTTACTTTTTTCACAGTAGAAAACGTTATAAAAAATTCGTTTTATGTTGTCCATTTGACAGCCATAACTTTTTTTTTGCGTGTGCAGAGCTTGTATGGGCTTGTTTTTTCGGGAATTGAAAGTTTTTATTGGACCATTTGTGGTTTCATTGATCATGTTTTACTTTTTATTAAATTTTTTTTGAATGTTTTAACAAAATACAGCAATTTGGTATGTTTTTTTTTTTTTTATTTTTTTTTAGCTCACTGTACGGGATATATACCTTGGGAACTTCCACCTTAATACATTACACCATACCCAAAATTTTTATATTTTTTTTTGTTTTACTCTTTTTACAATAAAAAAACTTTTATCAAACAGGAAAATACGTTTTTGCATCACCCTAGTTTAAGCCAAATTTTAAATTTTCGTCTTGGGCTGTGAGGGACTTGTTTTTGCAGAGGAGTTGACTTTTTTTAGGGAAACATTTTGGGGGGGGAAGGTTTTTGTTGCTTTTAAATCCATTTTTGGGGCCAGGGTGAAGAAAAAACGCAATCCTAGTTGTTTATTTTTATTTTTAACAGGGCCACCGTGCTATCCCATAAGTTACTTTACTCTTTGGGTACTTATGGGGATCCCTATTAATATTTTTTTTATGTTAACACTTTAAAAAAAAAAAAAAAGTGTTTTTTAGTGTGTTAAAAAAATTTAGCATCGCTATTTCTGAAGCTAAAACCCTTTTTTTTTCCGTATACAGAGCTGTATAAGGACTTTTTTTTTGGGGATGAACTGACATTTTAATTGGTACAACTTTGGAGTTTTAGGATTTTTTATCGTTTTATTCCATTTTATTGCTGCGGATGAACAATAATCTTAAATTTTGGGGATTTTTTTTTTTTTTTTTTTTACGGGTTTTTTCCCGTACGGGGGGGGGTTAATTAAAAAAAAAAGACAGATTTATAGGGCAGGGGGGGGTTTTTTACGCACGCGGGTACCAAAATGGGTACTTTTTTTTTTTTTGATCTTTTTTTGGGCGATTGGGGTTTTTAAGGGGGGAAAAAGGGGTTGTACGTATTTTTATTTTATTTTTCCCTTTGTTTTTTCATTTTTTTTCACTTTTTTTTTTTACTTTTTTTTCATTTTTTCCCCCGTTTTTATTTTTTTTTTTCCCCAAGGGTTTGAATAGAACTTAGATCCTCATTCAAAAAAGAAAACATGCTTTGCTTTTCTATGACTGGTTCCTATGACAATGTTCAGTCACGAGCGGGGGCATGCCCCCCAGGGGACGGCCCCGGGGGTTTTTTTACGTCACAGAACCCGGGAAAGGGATTCTCTGCCTTTCCCTGGTTCTGTAAGGAAGGGGCCACCGACGGCCCGCAGGAGGAACGATCTCCTCCTGCTCTCTTTAGTTATTGCGACCCGGGTTGTCGCGTAATTTCGGGGGTTTAACCGCCCCCCCCCCCCCCCCCCAGCATCCGGGGGGGGGGGCGATGGGCGGGGTGTCAGTGTAATATACAGCTGACACCCCCGCCGATCGCGCAACTCTGCTTTAAGTTCGCGCGATCCCGACTTCCTACTCCAGTGCGTTAACCCCCCAAAAGACCGGACAGGGTACCCAAGGCGTTTTAAGGTTAATAAATTTGGGGTTTCTTCATCGCCCCCCAAATATCCCCTCGGGACTTTTAAAGGGCCCAACGTTTTTTTTTTTTAATTTTTAAAATTTTCCACAATTTTAAAAAAATTTTTTTTGGGCCCTTTTTTTCCCACTTTCTATGGTTTTCAAAAAGGAAAAAAATCTTTTTTTGAAATCGCCATAGTCTGAGAGCCAAAAATTTTTTTTTTTTTATGTTATGGAGAAATTGTAGGGGGCTTTTTTTTGGGGGATGAAATTTTGCCCGTTTTTTAGGGGGTTTATAAATTTTTGGGAAATTTATAAATTTTTGATCGCTTTAAAAAATCTTTTTTTTTGGGAAGGGCAGGGTAAAAAATACTGAAAAAACCAAATTAAGTGTTTTTTTTTAAATTTTTCCCCAAAAAGAACTCATTGTGCAGTATAGGGTGACTTTTTTGGGTTTTAAACTCTGGGGGTTTTTGATCGATTTTGGTGATCCCCTTTTTAATATAGTTTATGTTGAAGCGTTTTTAAAAAATTATTGTTTTTTTTTTGTGTAAAAAAAATTTTTATCCCATCTTCTGAAAAGCTGCATTTTTTTTTTTTTTTTCTGTATACGGGGCTGTGTAAGTGAAACCTTTTTGTGAGATCCTACGTTTTAAAATTGGCCCCACTTTGGTTTTTTAAAAAATTTTTTTGAACGCTTATTTTTCCTTTTTATGTTTTGAGGATGAACAAAAATCGCTCTTATGCAAAAATGGTCTTGTGCTGCGAGCGTGTGGGCCCCACTTGAGAGCCCGCACGATGTCCATGATGTACCTGTACGTCCATTTGCATGAAATCACTTCCCGCAAACTGACTTCCTGCGTACAGGTACGTCCAATGCCCCGGAAAGGGGGTTAAAATGTCCCAAATTTTGATTTTTTTGGAAAACCAAAAAAGTTTAATGTGGGGTGAAATTTTTGGAAAAAAACCCTGCCTTTAAATTTGGGGGTTTCATTTTTGGGGATTTAAAATTTGGGGCATTTAAAAATTGACAAAAATAACTGAAAGTTTGGGGCCAATTACAGCAAAATTAAAAAATGTACTTTTTGTTTTCATGTTACTTTACTACTTTCAAAGAAAAAATTATTTTTAACAAATCTGCTTTACATCGGCATTTTTTTGAAACCATAACTTTTATATTTTTCCATCAAGATATTTGTAAGGGCTTGTTTTGGGTGGCTGAAATATAGTTCCTGTTGGTACCTTTTGGTCATTTTTTATTCCAATTTTTTTAGAAAGTGAAGCAACCCCAAAAAAATGCTGCTGTGTGTTTTTTTTTTCTTTTACAGAGTTTATGGCATAGAGCAAAGAAGGTTATATTTTAATAGATTGATTCTTTATAGACGTGGCAAAACAAGTTCTGTTTTATGGAAGCCTCTTCCATCATATGACCACCTAGATGCCAAAGTTATAATTATGAGTGGCATTTACTGAGTTACTTAGCAGAGTCGTGTTCTCTCCGATTCAAGTCACTGCAGCCAGTTGTCAACTGTGTAGGACAGCTGACACCCACTACAGATTGGGCGGATTCAGCTTTTGTACCGAAACCATCCACTGGACTTAAAAATTGACTTTATCATCTTCAAAACAGATGTACATGATCACAGGATCAGTATTCACATAATGACAGATTGTCTTCAGTTTAGTGGTCTATTACCTCATTGTTTAACCAAATAACCCTTCACAAATAGTGTGATGGTTAAACCATAAACCTACTGACCAAGGTACAAATAATAAACCAAAGAAGGAGAAAAATAGTCTTAAAACTTTTACTAAGTTTACAGATAAAAGATAAATATCCACACAATATATGTCTCTCAAATTACACAGACCGACTATACAAAATCGAAAGGTTATAACGATGTGGGACCAGATGACCCTAATAAGCCCTAATAATCCAAAAACTGATCCCTGACCTAACAAGAAAGTACAGGATAGTCGCCCTAATAAGTGCGTTCCTGTCTGGAACCTGTCCCTTACAGGTCCTTATCAGTCCCTATTGGTCCCGTCCCTTGGTCCTGTCCCAACATGCAGCACGTTTCGATCGACCCCTTAAATGGCAATCCCAATCACATCAGGGGACAGGTCAGGAAAGAAATGCACAAGTAGACCAAAGGTACACAGTCAAACAATAAGTAATAGGAGCCCAAATCATGGACTGAAAAACCGCAACTCCTCTGCTAAGGTATTTTACCTACTGATTAACGCCAGGGGTGTGTCCTGATGGTAAACACGAGAAATAAAAATAGTATAATCAGTACCTCAATATGGAGATGATTAGGGCACTGTAATGGCAATTGATCTGAGTCTGGCTTACACCAAACTTAACTCATGTCTCACTGTCCCGGTCGCGGGACTGACAGCGTCGGCTGTATGTGTAAGAGCTCTCTTACCAAACCAGCATACTAAAGCCGATATTACAAATATAACCACAATATACAAAGACTAAGTAATACAGAACATCATCACCACATAACTCCAAAGATGCAGAATAATGCCACAATACTGTAACTGAATAAAATCCATTACAATAAGACCAATAGTACCACCATACAGTGACCATATAGGGGGCATGTATGAAAACTGTCTAGGTATAAGACTTTATTTGTTTCTCATAGCGACCAGAATTCCCCGTACATTTTTCCAGAGCACTATAAATGGGAAATATGGTTGCTATGGACAACAAGAAAAGTCTTACACCTACACAGTTTTTATACATAATGGTAGATACAAGTGCACACAGTACATGTATATTTAGTGACTCACAGGTGACGTCGTCTGATAAGTCGTTCACTTTCCCCTTTCTTCTCCATCCGGTCCTGGCCACCATGAGGACTTTTCCTGGACACCACTCGTCCCTGCAGAATTCACAACACAAACACCTGAGACTCACAATCCCACCTGTACACATCTTCCTATGAACAAACTCCCTATCCCTAGTTCTCCAAATAGTAATAATTACCCCTTTGGTGCCCTGGTAGTTAGTTTTATAGGGACCCCCATAGGTAAGTAGATAGTGGGTCCCCATTGGTAGGTTGCCAGGTAGAAGGTCCCCGTAAGTAGAGGGAGAACTCAAGTGGGGCCCCACATAGAG
Source organism: Phyllomedusa bahiana (assembly GCA_025379985.1). NCBI lineage: Eukaryota > Metazoa > Chordata > Amphibia > Anura > Hylidae > Phyllomedusa > Phyllomedusa bahiana. Next base: position 90,906 of record JAODAL010009321.1, on the reverse strand, counting down.
GAAACTTGAGTGGTCCCACTCAGCCACCGCTTGCAGTCCCATTAAAATTCCCCCAGCCGTGTGGGGCCCCAATACTCAGGGGTATTTACTGGGGCCCCACAACAATTTCAGGACTTGAATGGGGCCCCCACAACATTTGCAGGCCTTGAATGGGGCCCCCACAACATTCAGAGGCCTTATGGGGGCCCACAATATTTAGGGGCCTTGAATGGAGTCCCCACAACATACAGGGGCCTTATGGGGGGCCCCACAACATACAGGGGCCTTATGGGGCCCCCGAAGGACTGGGAAATGGCCTGGCGCTACTGATGGGGAGGGGCCCGGCACTACTTATAGGGATGGGCTCAGGGTTACTGATGGGGAGGAGAGGCCCGCTCTGAGAGTCACGCAGCGCTGCGCGCCATCATGTATTTCAGTGGCTGTCTGTAACTTACTACATCTTCAGTGCGGCGCAGTAGCTTGTGACTGAGCAGCCGGGCGGCCCCTCCTCCTTCCTCGGGCCACGGGCAGGACGCGCGATCATTTGAATCAGTAAGGCCTGCCCACAGGGCGGGACTCACTGAATTAATTTGTCGATGTCCTGCCCAAGGAAGGAGGAGACCTGTGGCCTCTTCTCTCTTCCATTATAATGAAGCAAGGGGGCGGTACCTGCCAACTGCGGCGGGCCCCCCTTGCTTCATAGTCTGGTCGGGCCCAGTATGGGAGCATTGCCTGTACCCCCCTAACGGCGGCCCTGACCAGCTGTAGTACACCACACAACCTGCATTAGATTAAGTGACGGTTTATAGACAGGGGTACTCTTTGGCAAATCCAACAATAGAGCGAGCAGTTTGTCTTTACCTACTGCTAAAATGAAACCACCTATACCTCACAGCAGCAGAAAACTGAGATAAATGTTCCCTGCCATTCAGTAATTTTGTGTCTTTATTATAGCTAGAGAAGGGCAAGATTTTATTTGTATTTGTTAATTGCATAGGGCTTCTGAACAGGGCCGCCATCAGAAATTTCAGGGCCCCATACAGGTGAAGCATCTGGGCCCCCCCCCACGTCAACCCCACCCTCTGTCAATCCCATTGCCCCGCCCCCACTCACACACAGTCGCCCCCAGCCTCACACACACACAGCCTCCCCCCAGCCTCACACACAGCCTCCCCAGCCTCACACACACACAGCCTCCCCTCCCCCAGCCTCACACACACACAGCCTCCCCTCCCCCAGCCTCACACACACACAGCCTCCCCTCCCCCAGCCTCACACACACACAGCCTCCCCTCCCCCAGCCTCACACACACAGCCTCCCCTCCCCCAGCCTCACACACACACAGCCTCCCCTCCCCCAGCCTCACACACACACAGCCTCCCCTCCCCCAGCCTCACACACACAGCCTCCCCTCCCCCAGCCTCACACACAGCCTCCCCCAGCCTCACACACACACAGCCTCCCCTCCCCCAGCCTCTCACACACAGCCTCCCCCAGCCTCACACACACACACAGCCTCCCCTCCCCCAGCCTCACACACACACACAGCCTCCCCTCCCCCAGCCTCACACACACAGCCTCCCCCAGCCTCACACACACACACAGCCTCCCCTCCCCCAGCCTCACACACACACACAGCCTCCCCTCCCCCAGCCTCTCACACACACACAGCCTCCCCTCCCCCAGCCTCTCACACACACACAGCCTCCCCTCCCCCAGCCTCTCACACACACACAGCCTCCCCTCCCCCAGCCTCACACACACAGCCTCCCCTCCCCCAGCCTCACACACACAGCCTCCCCCAGCCTCACACACACACAGCCTCCCCTCCCCCAGCCTCACACACACCGCCTCCCCCAGCCTCACACACACAGCCTCCCCCAGCCTCACACACACAGCCTCCCCCAGCCTCACACACACAGCCTCCCCCAGCCTCACACACACAGCCTCCCCTCCCCCAGCCTCACACACACAGCCTCCCCTCCCCCAGCCTCACCACACACCGCCTCTCACACACACCGCCTCACACACAGCCTCCCCTCCCCCAGCCTCTCTCACACACACAGCCTCCCCCAGCCTCTCTCACACACACAGCCTCCCCTCCTCCAGCCTCCCCAACACACACAGCCTCCCCTCCCCCAGCCTCCCCCACACACACAGCCTCCCCCAGCCCCCCCACACACACACAGCCTACCCCAGCCTCACACACACAGCCTCCCCTCCCCCAGCCTCACACACAGCTTCCCCTCCCCCAGCCTCACACACACACAGCCTCCCCTCCCCCAGCCTCACACACACACAGCCTCACACACACACAGCCTCCCCTCCCCCAGCCTCACACACACACAGCCTCCCCCAGCCTCACACACACAGCCTCCCCCAGCCTCACACACACACACACAGCCTCCCCCAGCCTCACACACACACAGCCTCCCCCAGCCTCACACACACACACACAGCCTCCCCCAGCCTCACACACACACAGCCTCCCCACCCCCAGCCTCACACACACACAGCCTCCCCACCCCAACCTCACACACACACAGCCCAGTGTCACACACACACACACCCCCACACCTCACACACACAGACCCTACCCGCCTCCGGGGGGGGGGGGGGTCGCTGGCGCAGCTGTGACCGGACACGCAGCGCCGTCCCCAGACATACACAGTGGCGCAGCGCCGCACTCATCATGGTACAGAGAACAGGCCATATGCCTGTTCTCTGTACTATTACTATGAAGCAAGGGGGCGGTACCTGCCGGTGGCGGCGGGCCCCCCTTGCTTCACAGACTGCCCGGGCCCCATACGGGAGTACGGCCTGTACCCCCCTAATGGCGGGCCTGCTTCTGAAAGAAAATAAAAAATATTATCTAATGCAGAGGGTAATAGGAAAACCATATTAGAACACTATTCTGCAATACAGTTATCACTATGATGCAATACAACGATATTGCAGGATAGTGTTCTAAGACAAGTGGTTGAATTCCATAGTAGAACAGCAACCTAGGCGATGTAAAGGTCCTTTTTTGGTCAATTCGCCTCCCCAAAAAATTGGAAAATAAAGTAAATAAAAGCCACATGTATCACAAAATGGTACCAATAAAACTATACTTCAGCTGATACAAATAAAAAGTTATTGGTCTCAGAAAATAGTGCTGAACAGCACATTTTTAAACTGAACACGGACAAGCAAAAAACTAACAATGTTTTGAACTTTTGACTTTCAGGCTCCATATCTCACCATCTGTACTACAGTTTACTTAAGATTACCATCATTTTATAGACAATCATCTTGGCTATCACATCATAAATTTGACTTTCAAGTATTTAGCATTCTGCATAGTTATGCATATTCTTGTCATGTAATTGTATTGTTACTGTTTTGCTCCTAAAATAATGAATTTAAATTTTTATTATTTTGTTAGTATTGTAAATCCACCTTTGGCTTTCAACACTGCCTGAATCCTTCTGTGCCTGAACCGAAATCTGATCCCATGTCTCCTACACATTCCCAATATCAACGCATACAGGTTGACTCACTTGGGTACGAATACAACTCTACCCACAAGTGTTTGATTGGGTTGAGTTTTGGGGATTGTGGAGGCCAATTAAGCAACTCTACTTCATTGTTATTGAACCATGTATTTGCCAAACTCAATGTATGCTCTGGGTCGTTATTTTACTGAAAAACCATGTTGTCCTTTTCATACCCATTGTACTTGAGTATATGAAATAACTCATCTTGTAGGACACTCATATGGCTCAGCATTGAAACCACCATTGATCCTGGTCAAGTATCCAACGCCTTTGGCTGTGAAGCCACCCCATATAATCCGTCTTCCTCCATCGAACTTGACAGTTCCTTCAATGTTTTGATCCATTAGCCCCCTTTTTCCTTAATTCCTCGAGACCCATTTGCACCCATCAGAGCCCAGTCTTCAGACTTTTGTCTTATCGCTCCAAATGACCCATTTCCAATCGTCTACTGTCCACTTTCGTGCTTTTTTGCATACTCGAGCCTACGCTTTTTATGAGGATAGTCGAGGATCCTTCATCTTTTTTGGGCCACCATTCCAGACTTGTATAATGCATTTTGCTCGATACTTGCATGGACATCTCTGATCTTATTATTACGTAGCATACGAGTCATCACCACTGCCGTGTTTGTTGCGGCAGAGCTGATAGTTCTTGTGATGATAGTTGGCACCGATATGTTGCCTGGAGGTCCACTTCTTGACTTTTGAATGGATAGATGGACTTAATTTCATATTCTTCCCACTGTCTTGACTTCACATGATGCAGTTTGGCAATTTTCTTGGCTGAGAGACCGCTATCAATGAGCTGGATAATGGTGTTTCTCTTTACTTGGGAAACTGTCTACATGGCTACTCCTCAATTGAAAACAATGACCTTTTTCTTGGGAATCAACCTAATAATACACTGAGATATTAGGGAATGTGAGAACAGGTTGTAATTTGTAGAATACAAGAAAGATTGTCCCACCACCAGGAGCAAAATAGTAACAATGCAGTTACATGACAAGAATCTGAATAACTAAGCATATGCTAAATAGTTGCAGGTCAAATATATGTGTAGCCAAGATGAGTCTCACGTGTAGTCTGACGTTCAAAGCTACAGTGGATAGTAAGATATGGAGCCTGAAAGTCAAAAGTTCTAATCATCGTTACCATTTTGCTTGTCAGTGTACATGCCAGGGGCATTGCTAGGGTCCCAAAACATCCACGGCCCAGACCCTTTGTGTTAAGTTTCGTTCAGCAGAGCTATGTTCACACTGCATTTTCACGCCACATGAACTGCGGCATGTGTTTTTACAAAGAAAAAACTGTAGCCAGCGCGTCCCTCTGAAGATCTCACTTACATTTATTCTCCCCAGAACAGGTAAATTTAGCTCTCATTGAGAGCTATGAATTACCATAATGTCAGCTCGTACGCCGGACATATTGAAGCGCTATTACGCGCTGAAGTACGGACCAACATTACATCGTGTGAACATACACAGCGTATTTGTGTGGCATAACTGTGCTGTAATGCGCCCAAAGTACACCCTGTAAATACGGTAAAATCATAGCGGTGAGTGCTATGATTAGCTGTTTGTATTCCACTCCCTGCTACACGAACCCGCCCGTAGAAAAATAATTACATGCCACTTCTTCAGGGGGAAAAGTTAAGTGTAATGGGAGGTGGGCCCGAACGCTGCGGAAAGTTAACGCACTGGAAAGCGTGTACTTCCAACAGCAGTGATATAGCGTGTCACACAGTGTACATGCCACAAGAAGCTGTGTGAACAACCCTATAGGGCAGGTACGTGCCACAGTACCTGTGTGTGTTATTGGAAGTAGGACGCTGTGTTCAGTGAGTGCGTACTTCTAAAAGCACGGAAGGAGGCCGACCCATTCACAATTTCCACTATCCGTGGCGTATAATCGCCACAAAGAAGTGACCTGTCACTTCTCTCTCCCGGTGTACAATACGATCGTATTGTACGCTGGGGGAGACAGACATACTTCATAGCTCTCTGAGAGCTATGAATTACCATAATTGCGGGGTGCATGTTGGGCATATTGCAATGCAAATAAGGGTTGAAATGTGCCCCACAATGTATGCAGTGTGAACATACCCTTAGTTTGGCTGCAGCAGCTAGCTAAAAACATACAAAACTCTGAAAAATGACAGGTATAAAAAAATTATATTCAAATGTAATTCATCATCAGTTTGTAGTTTACATGTGTAAGGGACACACCGCTGCAGGACTAGTTGTTTCTAGCTTTGACGTCAATGGGGCAATATATTGTTTGGACAAAGGTGGCGTATATAGCTATAAATATATATTTATACACATATATAGCAGGGATTGAACATACACATTTACCCAAGTAAACCTGGTTTAACTAAACGGGTCTGGTAGTGGATCCGTCGTGACACACCCGTCACTGCGATGGAGTAAGCCCCACACAGGAGTTGTAATCGTAAGGTGGGAGTCCCGGGGGGGGGTTTCTTTTTCACCAGAAGCCCGCCGCAAAGCGGGATGGACTTGGCTGTGGCGGGAGTCCCACCAGGTCACTACCACTGCGGGGCTTGGCCTGGGTACTGGCCAAGGGTAGGCGAGGTACAGAATCGGCAATCAGGCTCCTAGTCGGGGACAGGCGGCTGAGGTTTCGTGAACGTTATACATGCAGAAGGTCAGGGGCAGGCGGCAAGAAATTCGCTGTGTCCGGTAAACGTGAGCAAATGGGATTATCGTTACAACGTTATGGTGCAAGACAAGGCTTTCTAGGGAACTCATTCATCAGTAGGCATGGATGCACTAGAAGATCCTGGCAAGGCTGCAGAAGAGGAGCCGGACTCAAATAGGATGCATGCCCAGATAATGGCCAATTTACCGGTGCCACTGTCCCTTTTAAATCTCACACTGCCGGGCGCGCGCGTGCCCTAGGGGGAGCGGCACTGCTCATGGCCGATGAACCAGAGACGGATGGGACAGAGCGTGGCCGGTAGTGACTGGGACACTGCAGAGGAGTGAGCGGCAACCCGGACCCGGAGGTGCGGACGGGGCCGCCACTCAGAGTCGGGGGGCACGGATGCGCCTGTGCGTCCCACTGACGAAGGGTCGCAGGGGCATGCCGTGACATGTACCGCGCCCCCCCCCCCTTAGGTCCCCTCTTCTTTTTAGAGTGAGGAATTTCTGAATAACGCTGGCGGTCCGAGGATGTTGTCCCTCCGGCTCCCCCACGATCTTTCGCTCAGGCCCGAACCCCTGTGTCCAGTCCACAAAGAAAAATATGCGCTTCCTCCAGTCCCTTCTCATACCCAAGATCTCCTTTAACCGCAAAAGACATTAGCGCATGAGCCACAGACCGGAAGAGCGGGACTGCCTTCTGAGATGAAACGATTAAGACAGGGTTTTAGTAGCGAGATCATGGAAGGAGTTTCGGGATATCGCATGGTAGGAGGGAGCCGGAGTTTATATGCCACCGAGTTTATGCGCTTAAGGACCGATCGAAGGGTCCCTACAAAGAGCGGGTTCCCAGTTTTGTAGGTTGGGATTTTTTAGAGGCGACATATCTGGCCGACAGCCACACCTTATCACCCCGGATAGAAGACAGAGTAGTGCTTCTTCTTTTATTTCTGCCCCGCGCTTTCCATTCGCCCGTAGGACGCACGGCAGGCAGTGTAGTTGGCGTGGTCGGGACCAAATGTGGTCCCTATGTCCCTGGACCAAGTGCCAGCCTCGTGGGACCGCTCAGATGAGGACTCTACGGGGAGAGGTGGCGTGGATGTAGGCCGTCACATCCACGTAGAAGGGATGTGCAACCCAGACGGGACCTCTACTCATGGGAATTATATGAAAAACCTAGCCCAAGGAAGTAGTTGGAGTGGCCTTGGCCCAGTCATCTTGCGAGCAGATACGAAATGGCGCAGGTACATCCCCAGAACTTGATTAATTCTCACCACCATTCCCATTCGTCTGGGGTATGTAAGGCTTGAGAAGAAGTCAAGCTTCACCTGGAGTTGAGAGCATAGAGCCCGCCAGAATTTAGAAACGAACTCACTCCCCCGATAACGATTGCAGTAGGAGACCGGAGACAGTACTGAAAACACTTGGGAGAAAAAAAATCTCGGCCGGCGCAGGGGCAGGGAAGGCAGTGCCTGGCAATATGGGACAAATGTGCCATTTTAGAAAAACCGTCTATATACCACCCGAAACCGGACGGTAGTTACAGGATGAAGGGGGTAGGTTCGGTTATGAGTCCATCGGCTACGTGAGGACGCATGGTTGCGTAGGGATGTGCAGGTGTGGATGCAAGAGGCCTGCCGCTTGAGTGGGCTAGGAGCCTTATCTAGCGGGCACAGGAGGGTTACATGCCTGGACTACTGCCTTTACATCCTTAGCTAGTCCTGCAACAATTATAACCCGGAGATCAGAGAAACATCTTGCGGGGCCCTGGGGATGCCCGGTCCCACCAGTGAAGCAGTGCCCCACACATTCAGGATACGCCACGTTAGCACCAGGGCGGACATATTTCTTCCCCGCGGACGTTTGTTTTTTGATTTTTTGTTTTTTTTTTTTTTTTTTTTTTTTTTTTTTTTTATTTTTTTTTTTGTTTTGTTGTTTTCCCCGTGAGGTCGACAGTGGGCAACAGTGATAAGGCGTTCCGGGGAAATTATTGTGCTCTGGGATCCGCTTCTTCCACCACCACATCGGAAGGCACGGTAAAGGGCGATCAGCCTTCACGTTCTTCTGCAGGGCGGAAGTGAATCTGGAAATTAAAGCGGAGAAGAAAAGCGACCACACTTAGCTTGGCATGTGATTGAGTCGCTGGCCGTCGGACGAGAGTACTGTGGAGGTTCTTGTGATTGGAGTAGATACAAATGACATTCCGGGCACCTTCAGCAAATACCGACATTCGTCGCAGGTCCAGTTTTATGGCTTAATAATTCCCGTCTCCGATGGTATATTCCTCTCCGCGCTGTGAAAAAGTTTTAGAAAAGAAGTGCCACAAGTGAACTGTTTATGCCTGTGGGACCCGTTTTGCGTGAGGACTGTGGCTCCAGCGCCACCGATGAGGCTTCCTACTTCAAAGGCAAGAAAGGGTTTCGCTGGGGTCCAGGCCGCGACAGGATGGACGCAGAGGCAAAGTGGCCATTTTTTAGCTTGGAAAACGCTTCCTCGCCTCGGAAGGCCAGCTTCGTGGATTAGCGTTTTTCTTTTTCTTTGTAAGGGCCACAATGGGAGCCACCAGCGTGGAAAGTGCGTAATACACTGCCGGTTAAAAGTGTCAGAAGCCCTAGAACAGTTGTATGGCGCCCAGACGCCCACTGGGCTTGGGCCATTGCAATACGGCTGACAACTTTGCTGGGTCCAGTCCTAGCCCTTGGTCCGAGATAATATAACCCAGGAATGGAAGGCTTGACTTGTGTGGAAGAGGCAACTTCCTAACTTGGCATAACGAAGGAGTTAAGCTCGTAGGCTCTGCAGCACTTGGCGGACATGGAGGAGGTGATCCTCAAGCTCAGGAGAGTATATCAGTGATGTCGTCCAGGAAGAAAACCACGACAACAGGTAAAAGAATATCCCTGAGAAGACATCATTCATCGAACTCCTAGGAAGACGGCAGGACGCATTACACATTCCCGAAAGGCACACCAGGTACTCCAAAGAGCCCCCCGGTCTCTGGAGTTGAAGGCCGACTTCCACTCATCGCCCTTTCGGATGTCGGGACCAAATTGTAGGCCCCTCTTCAGATCGCAACATAGGATAAGATCCTTGCGCCCTCCGACATCAAATAGCTCGTGATCAACGGCATAGGATACCTGAGGTTTTTTTAACCGTGATCTGTTCAGACCCATATCCATAGCAGGTCCATAAGGAACCGTCCTTCTTTTCCACGAAGAAGAATCCCGCCTCCCGCGGAGAAGAGCCCTTGTCGTAAAAATCCCTTTCTGGAGATTCTCCCGATTGTACTCCGACATGGCTTGGTGTCTCAGGGAACGATAAGGGGTAGACTCTGCCCCGAGGAGGGCCTGGTACCGGGGCAGTAGAATCAATCAGGCAATCATAAATTGGACGATGTAGCGGCAAGGAACTACTGCTTGCCATCCTCGGAAAAGACATCAGAAAAGACTCTTGATAGGGCACGGGGGAGACCCGCTAGGAGGTTTAGAGACGTAACTGTATAAGGCCGTAAAGCACGCTAGGCGAAGGTGCCACCAAACAGCGAGACCGGACAATCTGGACGCCCATTGCAAGACTTCTCCCCTCTGCCAGGTCAAGCACTCGTGGCAATATGAGCAACTGAGCAGCCACAGAAGGTCCCAATAGGAGTGTGCGAGGAAGAACCAGGGTATAACACATAGGACGACAGTGCTCTCTTTAATCAGTGCTCCACTGGTGAAGGACAGTGTGCTCCGTACGGTAACGGACTGAGATCGCTGAGGATCTCCCGCACTGACGGAGTAGAGTAGGACAGAGGGTTTTCTTCTATCGTCCAGGGGAACCACGGAATATTGTGTTGAGACACCACCAGCGTCCAAGAAGTTCCCAGCCGAACCGGATGTCCGAGGAAAGCTGAAGCTTTAAAGTGGTCCCGGCTTCTGTGGCTGACCAGTATCGAGGGTGTAATGGTTCATACGAGGGATAGGAGAAACTGCAGACACCCCTAGGGAAGCTCCGCCATCTCCCACATAGCCTAGGATGCGCGTCGTCTTCCTTCCGCCGGATGCCTGTGGACTGAGCATCAACCCCTGAAGAGAGAAGTTCAGGGCTGCCATACCGTAAGCATTGTGTCTTCCTTACGGGCCGTCACTGTTAATCCGCGGAATCAGTGGGCTCTATCCACTTGTGCATGGCCTCCGTCCACGGCTGGCTGGGAAGGAGGCTGTGGAGGCCGAGAAAACACCGTGAAAGCAGGACCGGGTAGCGGCGTGTTTAAAGGATTGGTTCCTCGCTCTTGGCGGAGCTCCTCACGTCTCTCTTGCGAAACGGATATCAATCCAGTTTGCCAAATGGATGAGCTCGCTTAATGAAGACAGAGGGGACCCGCCCGGGGCGCGAACAGCATCCGGGTTAAGTCAGTCTGGAGGAGACCTTTCTTGAATGTGGCGCACAACGGCTGCAGTCGTTCCAAGCCAACTCCGATGCTAGTGTGCGGAAGTCTGCATGGCTTAATCTCCGACGGAGCTTCCCTTGCTGCTGTTTCAACAGGCGGTTTCAGCAGACGAAGCGCGGTCAGGCACTTACGAAACAACTACGGAATTCTCTGTAGAAATGTCACCGGAGGTCAGCAGTGACCGGGATCGCCTCGGTCCCAGAGTGGCGTCGCCCAGGCCATGGTCTTTTCCAAGAGGAGAACTGACCACAAAGGCCACCTTGGCTACTTTCGAAGGAATCTACGCAGCCATAAGTTCCCATGAAGGGAGCACTGGGTGATGAAGCCCCTGAGCAGGCCTTGGGGGTCCCCCGTCAAACTTCTTGTCCGGCATGGACAACCGGCAGTTTAGGACCGACTGGGGCGACCGCCACGGGAGGAACCACTGCGGCCGCCTGCTCTTGCTGGAACAGTGATGACTGCTGCATCATGGAGGAGAGCTGCTTGAGCTGCTGCGCGATCCTCTTTCGATTGCTTGACCACGAACGGTGGTTGATGTTGGCGACGCTCGGCAAGGAACACCTTGGTCGGGATCCATGGCCGGATCTTACTGTAACAGTCCTGGTAGTGGATCCTCTGGACGAGACACCGCAGGGCGATGGACGAAAGCCCACAACCAGGGAATGGAAACTAAGTGGCGTCCCGGTAATTCACCATAGCCCGCCGCAAAGCGGGGGATGGACTTGCTGCGGCGGGAGGTCCACTCAGGTCACTACTCACAGGCGTGGCATGCCGTGCGGTGGCGGGCCAAGGTTAGGCGAGGCGTACAGAATCCGGCAATCAGGTCTCGTAGTCCTGGGACATGCAGGAGTGTCAGGGCAGGGCGGCTGAGTGTTCGTGAACGTAGACAGGCAGAATTGTCAGTGCAGGCGGCAAGGATCGTGGTCGGTAAACTAAGCAAACGGGTTGCGGTACTGGTAGGCAAGACAATGCTTTCTGGAACGGCTTTCACAGTAGGCATGTACACTAAAGGAATCCGGCAAGGCGTCCCAGGAAGAGGCCGGACTAAATAAGGAGCAAGTGCCCGGTAATGGCCAAATTACCGGTTGCACTCCCTTTAAATCTCACACTTGCCTGTCGTGCGCGTGGCCTAGGGGTCGGCGCCGCGCGCATGCGGAGGGACAGGAGAAACGGACGGGACAGGAGCGTGGCCGGGTAATGACTGGGACACTTGCAGAGGAGTGAGCGGACCCCTTGGACCCGAGGTGCGGGAACGTGGGCTCCGCTCAGAGTCGGGGCAGACCGGATGCGCCTTGCGACCCGCGGGACGTGTTTATGGTCGTAGGGGCATCCGTGACACATACATGTATACACACACAGATATGTATACACACGTATACACACATATACATACATACATACATACATATATACATACACACAGACATGTATACACATACATACATGTATACACGCATACAGACATACATACACATATACATACACACACATAAACATCCATACATAGTGTATACATACACATATATACATACACATGTATACACAGACATATATACATTTATACATACATACATACATTTTGCCCCGGATAAAACTGCCTAGCGATGCCCCTGGTACATGCTGACACCTTCTCGTATTTCCTAAGCTTTTTGGAAGCAATTTTTGCAGTTTGGCAGGAAATCATATCTACTAAGGAATACAGTTCTCATATAGGCAAGGGAATCATCAAGAGTGCACAACATTCTTTGTTGGGTCTCCCCAAATAGTCTAGGTATGAAAAGTGAGCAGCAAACGAGAAGAGAAAAATCACACAACCATGCTTTGATGGTGTGAAAACACTTTCTGACATTATAATCAAATGGCAGGTTTGTAAACTTGTAAAAGTTAGCCAACGATAAAAAGCATCACATGGACCTAGCTGTTAGTCGTTATTGTTACATCCTTGGCTGAGTTTGCAATACTCCCCATTAGCTCAGGAATGTCGCGAAGCATGGGCATAACCTGCAATAGTGAGGCACCAACTAGGGTTATACGGTGTGTTATATCTAACAAGCATAAATATGTGGCGGCCCATTTTTGTTATATTGGACACACACCACATTGAAGATTTTAAAGATATACAGGCAGCATTTTACTTGCATAATATAAAGACATACGTGGTGTTTTCTACTAACTAAAAACATTAGAAATGGAGAGACACAAAGCGATTATATATTATATATTATATATATATATATATATAATATATATAAATCAATATGATATATATATATATTATATATATATATATATGATATATATATATATATAATATATATATTATTATAGAAATAGGAAAAATAGCACCTGCCCAGCAGAAGACGGTGCAAACATATAAATTCCCGTCACGGATAGGCAACAAAAAAAGGAAAAACTGCTTGCACTCACAAATGTAAAAATAAAAAAAAAATTCATTTGCTTTATTCATGCCCACAGGGCAACTTTTTCGTTTACACAAAGCTTGAAAAGGGCTTTGTGTAAGCCGAAACGTTGCCTTTTACATGAAACAAAGCACTAAATTTTTTTTTCATCTTTTACATTTGTGAGTGCAAGCATTTTTTCCTTTTCATATAAAAATATTTATTTTATTTTTTTTAAATATTATATAAAAAATTTTATAAAAATATATATATTTAATATTATATTTAAAATTATTTTTAATATTATAAATAAAATTTTTTTAAAAAAAATTTTTAATTATATATAATTTTTTAAATTTATATATATTTTTATATATATATAAAAATTTAAAAAATTTTTTTATATATATATATATATATTTTTTTAATTTATATTTAAAAAAATAAAATTTTTAAAATATAAAAATTTTTATTTATAAATTTTTTAAAAATTATATTTTATATATATATATATAATTTTAAATTTTTTAAATATATTTTATATATATAAAAATTTTTATATATATAATTTTTATATAAATATATTTTTATATATATATTTTTATTATTTTTATATATATAAAATTTAATAATTTTTAAATTTATAAATATATATTTAAAATAAAAATTTATAATTATATATATATTTAATAATATAATTATATTTAATAAATTTATAATAATTTTTTATTATTATTTAATATATATATAATTAATAATTATTAATTTAATAAATATAAATTTATAATATATTATTTTTATTTATAAATAAAAAAATATAATTTTTATATTTTAATTTATAAAAATTATTTTTTAAATAATATAAAATAAAATTTTAAAAATAAAAAATTTTATATAAAATTAAATATATATAATTATAAAATTTTTAATTTTATATTTTTTTTTTATATATATATATAAAATTTAAATATAAATATATATATATTTTTAAAAATTTTTATATAAATTTATTTTTATATATTTTATAATATATAATTTTAATAATATTTATTTAAAATATAAAATTTATTTTAAATATAATTTTAATATTTATATATATTTTTATTTTTATATATTTTTATATATATTTATTTATTTTTAATATAAATAATATTTATTTTAAAATTTATATAAAAAAAAATTTATTTAATATAATAAAATATTTTTTTATTTTTTAATTATAAAAAATTTTTATAAAATTTAAAATTTTATAATTATTTTATATATTTATATATATATATATTTTTTTATAATATAAAATTTTATATATTTATTTTAAAAAAAAATTTATTTATATTATTTTATATATATATTTTATATTTTATATATAATTTATAAATTTTATAAAATTAAAAAAAAAAAATATTTTTGTTCCCATCCACAACAAAGCTATTTTACTTGGTCTTCAGTTTAGGTAAGTGGTATATTTCAAAGCAACATCTAAAGCTAGAACCCGAGTATTCCCAGCAGAACATCAAACATAAAAAACGTGTCCTTTTGGCCTTCATAGACTGACTTTTACTTGCATACATTGGAATCTTCTGTTAGAGGTATACATCACTGATAATTATCATCTTTATTTATATAGCACCAACATATTCTGCACACTTTAAAAATTTAATCTAAGTACAGACAAAAACAAAATTTTTGACAGTAAAAATACTTACAAATCAGACAAAAGGTGTGAAGGCCCTGCCTACAAAAGGTGTGAAGGCCCTGCCTGCAATATCTTGCAATCTATGTGGGAATAGGGAGTAAGACAAAAGATGAGACGTGCTTGGTTTACATAATAGTCCAACTATGTTTCATAAATACAAGGTAATTTAAATAATTTTTAAACCGGGCCCCCAACATTACATCTAAAACAGACAGGACATCTATCTACGATAAGTCCTGTGTTGCCCAAAGTGCGGGAGTGACAGAAATTGTGTAACAAAAGGATTATGGGTCTTGGTGGGGCCCTGCCAAAAAATAATTCCGGGGCCACTGGGGGGGGGTTAAATGTACCTGAGTCCGGACATTTTCAGAACGGGGTGAAGCACATTCAAAATTTTTGAGTGGGGCAGGGGGTTTGGATATTGAGGAATGTAACAAATAAACAACAGAGCATAGAACGGGGTTGGGGGTAACAAGGGGAGGAAGTCATGTAGAGAAAATTAGTTTCTGTTGTATTCTGTACTAAAGGGGCAACCAGTGCAGTGACTGACACAGGAGAGACATAAATATAGCAGCGGAAAGAAAGAGACCTTGTTGCTGTATTCAGGACAGTTTAGGGGGGAGAGTGAGATATCATTTTGAAACTTTAGCTAGGGGGCAGTTTCTGTGGAGTATAAATTTGAAAACCCTATTTGCAGAGGGTCAGAAGAGAGTTAGCAGAGAGAAACAGTAACCAAAAACTCCCCAAAGTTCAAAATTTAAAGGCATGTTAGAGACTGGTTTGTAGTTGGCAGCACAGGATGGATCCAGAGTGGTCTTTTTTAGTAAAGGTATTATAGAGGAGGATGGAAAAATCCCAATGTAGAAAGAGAAGTTAAAAATTGCAGTTAGGTGAGAGATGACTGCTGAAGAAATAAACTGTAGAAGGTCAGGTAAAGTGCTGAGAGCAGACTAAAGGACGTGGAGAAGGGACAATGGGGTATTATTTGGGTTTGAGATAGATGTTTTGCCAACTGAAAATTTTCCTTGAAGTGAGGGGCCAGGTCTTCACACAGGTCATGACTTGCCGAGTTTTAAAACGCCCTGGGGAGGGAGGGGAAAATGTCAGTCGTTTGGGTTTATTTTGTAATGTTAAGATGAAGGAAGGAAATTTTTGTTTTGGGCACAGTGCAGGGCAGTGTGGAAAAAACCGAGTAAGCTTTGTAATGAAAATCGCAACAGCTTCACAGATGTTCAGCAGACTTGGAACATCGCTGCATCAGTAGGATCAAGCCTAATGTGAACAGTCTTACTTAGCCTATCTCCTCTTGTAGATGTAACTTATCTCCTCTTTTAACATTTTGCCTAGCAGTTGTTTCATTGTCTAACTGGTCTACCATTTTAAAAAAGCTTTTAAATTACAAATCAGTTAGACAAAGTTTTATTCATCTGCTGCCCCCACATAGCCCCCCTGTACCAAGGAGATGCCTCCCGTAGCCAGGGGAAAACCCCAAAGCCCCCCAGCCAGGCGAGGCCCCACAAACCCCCTGTAACCAGCAGATGCCCCACAAAGTCCCCGTACCAGTTTAAAGCCCCCTATACCCCCCTGTAGCCAGGGAAATCCCCTTATAGCCCCTCATACCAGGTAATGCCCCTTTTAGCTAATGAATAAAAATAAAAAAAGTACTCGCCTCCTCATTTTTCCGTAGCGCGGGCATTCCGGGAAACTGGGGTATGGGGTAACGGCGTGCACCGCTCCCCAGGCACTCCTAGCCGCAAGGCTGCCAACAAGGAAACCTACTCCAAGGGGCGGAGGGAAAACTTTTGTCCACCCCTGCGAGCTTGAAAAAAAAGGGGGAATAGGAGGAAAGATCCCCCCTGCCTTCTCCCGTACCACACTGCAACCGAGTGGCACTGCTATTGGTCTTTCCGGGCCGTGGTAACACCCGTGCGGGAAGAGATCGCGGGGGGGCCGGATGACTATCCACTACATCCAAAAACTCAAATTCTATGACATTTCTGGCTGTAATCAAGCATTGTACTTTGTTGTCTTTACACTTTATCACCTATCATGTGGTTTATTACTGTAGAAATATAAACTATTTGACCATTTTCAAATACAAAAATGTAAGATTAGAAATGCATTCACATTTACCTAATTATTTGAGTTTAATTTAAAAAAAAAAAAAAATGGTAATCCATATTTGTTGTTCTCTTCCTTTTAGATGCCACAGCTGGAAAAAAAACTTCAAATGGAGTTGTCTCTCACTTCAAGAGTCATTGCCTGCCGTTTTCCTTTTCCATGTTGGATCCCAGACCATGTTTCAGGACAAGGAATAGATACTGTGTGGGTTTATGATATGAAGACATTTAATGAAAGCAGTATTATAGAATCAGTGAGCAAATTTAAAACGGTAGAAGAACTGGGCAGTTAAACACCATGGCCCTCATCTATGAAACGGTCTAGGTGTAAGGCTTTCTTTGTTGCCCATAGAAACCAATCAGCGCTCCCCTTTCATTTTTTCAGCGCATTATATGAAATAAAATGGGAACTCTGGTTGCTATGGGCTACAGAGAAAGTCTTACACCTAGACAGTTTTCATACATGAGGCCCCATGAATTAAATAAATTGAAGCATTTCCAGGTCTTTCACAAGATCTCCCGCTTTACCCTGAACAGCTACATATTGATGCTTAAAGGGGTTTTCTCATCAGGCTGTTTCACAGAACCTGCTGTTTACAGCCAGATACAGACTCTCACTTCCTATTCAGGTGGAGGGCCTTTCTGCAACAGTGATTAGCATATCAGCTCTGCTATTACTAGGGGTACATTGGTGATGGAGGAGTTTTATCAGCAGGGCAAAATATTACAGAGGTCTAAAGGGTTAAGGTTTGTCAGAAAAGATAAATAAGCTCCTACAGTATGCTGCTGATAAGACACATCAGTGTAACAAGACCATCCAAACCAGGGCTGCTAAGCAGAGAGAAGTGTTCAGCAACCTGTGAAACCTTCTCTAAACAAGCAGGAGATGAGAACTGCTCTAGCTCTGAAAAGAAACAAAATCAGAACAGCGATGTATTTGATAATAGTCTTTACCTTTGTCTACATGTTTAATCAATCTGATGAGAATACCTCTTTAATTATCACACACATTACACAGATTTTAGAATCACCCTAAATTTGCACATTGTATATGCATTGTCTGTTTCAAATGTTGATACTTTGCCAAAATGGATCTTTATCAGCTATCTACAGCATAGGTAATAAATATCTGAATACCACCATTGGAACCATGAATCCTCTCTAAAATAAATGGTCCCAAGCCCTGCTTTCCTCCTGAATGCACAACCGTTCAACTATCGCTCTGAATTTCCACTGTTTAAATGGCACAATAATCAACCATGCACACAACTGTTCTATTTATTGTCTGTGAAGCTAATGGAAATAGATGACTACAGTACTTATAAATACTAAATAGTGTAGTAGGACACTTGCTCCAGCTTCTCTTCATTCACAGTGCTCACTATAATTTTGCAGTAAGAAAGAAGATTTGGAGTTCCTATTTAACTGATCAGTGAGGGTCTCAGCAATACCGTCAGTGATCCAGTTATGGTCCCAGTGATCAGAGATTTATCACCTATCCCGTGTATAGGCGATAAATGTCCATTGGGGAACAATCCTATTAGTTAACAACACTGTTCTGTGCTCTAAATTGGTGAATTCCCAGAACTAGCATTTTTTACTGTTTACCGGATTTTATAAATTTTTCCAAACAGATCAGATTACATGTCAAATGAACAGTATATAGTAGTAAGTCTTAATCAGTTACAATTAACATGGTCAAGAAATGTACCAAAGAAAAATAATTACCAATATAAAATAAAAATTTATCAAAGGAATAACAAGAGATACTCATCAAGTAATATTTTTCAGTATTCGTATCCAATCAGTAATTTAAAAATAGGAAACTTACAAAAGACAAATGGAGACAAGACACATAAGGATGTAAATTAAAGGCGAAAATGACAACACAGTTGTATATAGTCAAATCAGTGCTACAGATCATTCAGAACAAATTGCATCAAAAACCTCTAATCTATTATTAAAGGGAATCTGTCGGTTTTTGTTTGTTTTTTTTTGTTTGCTGAATTTTTTTTTATGAACATGTAGAGAATATTGGAAATGTAATACAAAATTGTAATATTTCCCTATTTCTGCCAGGAGAGGGAGCTAATCCTAGAAAATCTAGGAACAAACCATGTAACAATTGCTGGAGGACATGTGAGGAGGACAAGGGATGTATAAGACAGGAGGAACTATTTATAAGAGAGAATGCATGATGTATAAGAGAGGGGGAAGGATGTTTTTCATAGTTCCTTCTTAGTTCCTCCTCTGTTATACAACCTTTTCCTGCCTCATACAGTCTCTCCTGTCTTACACATGTTCCCCATGTTCTACATCGTTTCCCATGCCATATACATCATTCCTCGTGTCTTGTACATCCTACCCCCTCTGATATAGATCATTTCTCCTGTCTTATACATTGAACTATATAAATAGTTCCTCCTGTCACATACATCCTTCCCCTGTTATATATCATTCCTCCTCCATAAGACACAGTTTTTACTAACTTATACATTGTTCTTATATACATCCTCCTCATGTGTTATACATGTTCCTCCTAACTTCTGTGTTATACGTTGTTGCTCCTGTCTTATACAACATTCCTACCTATCTTATACAAAGTTCCTCCTTACTTTGTCCTTTCTTATATATGTTATAAATCCTTACTCTCTTTTATACATCCTTCCTCCTGTCTTGTACAGAGAGGAAGGATATATAACATAATAAAGGAGAAGCTATGTATAATACAGAAGAAAAGATGTATACAATACTGGAAGAATGAAGGAGGAAGGATGTATAAGGGCTTGTTCACACGACGTTTTGGATCCGTTTTGGATGCGTTTTACGGATCCGTTTTTAACCTGCGAAAACTGGATGTAAACTGCATCCAAAAAGCGGATCCAAAAAACGCAACAGCTGATCCTTTTTTGGATGCTAATTGGATGCGTTTTGCATGCGTTTTACGGATCCGTTTTTTGGATCCGTTTTTTCAATGCTTTATTTAAATCAACCTATCAAACTGCAATTTAAATATAATATAACCTATCAATGACCAAGAAAAAAAACTTTTTTTACCTAGTGTCAGTCAGCTGTACATACACCTATGATTTTAGAACCCGCCCTCCCCCTATTTTTTTTTTTTTAAATCAACCAATAGTTTTCAAACCCACCCAATGTAAATTAATTAATAACAATAAGTTAGAAACTAAATAATTGGTAAAATAAATATTTATAAATTAAATATATATTTATTATATATATATATATATATATATATATATATACATATATATAAATGTACATTTATATACTATTATACACATTTATAATATTTTATACATTTAAACTTTTGTATAGAATTTATATATAAAATATATATATATAAATATATAAATATTTTATATAATTTATATATATATATATATATAATATATAATATATAATATATATATATATATATATATATTTACATACATTTATAAACTAAATATAAGCCAAACATAATAAAATTTTATATTTAATTTAAATCCAATGCGTTTTACGGATGCGTTTTTTGGCATCGAAAACGGATCTAAAACGCACCCAAATGTATGCTGCGCTTTTGATCCGCTTTCGGGATGCCAAAAGCGCACTCCATTATTTCCTATGGGATTTCTCTTGCATAAAACGCAAGAAGAATTGACGTGTCAATTCTTAAAACGGATCCGAAAAACGCATCGCGAAAAGCGCATCGGTAATCACTCGTGTGAACAGCGATGCGCTTTTGCCATTGAAAGCAATGTTAATCACACTGACAATTGTCAGATCCGTTTTACGGATCCGTTTTACGGATCCGTAAAACGGATCACAAAAACGTCGTGTGAACAAGCCCTAAGACTGGAAAAAATGTGTCTAATACAGGAGAAATGATGTATAACAAAGGGGAAGGATGTATAACAAAGAGGAATCATGTATACAGCAGGAGGAACTATGTGTATCAGAGGGGAACGATGTATACGAGAGAAATGATGTATAACAGAGACAAATGATATATATATGAAGGGAGGAACTATGTTTTACACCCTTTCTCCTGCTGACACAGAGAGGAAGGCTGTATAACCTAAATAAGACAGGAAGAAGGATATATAACATAGTCCCTCTCATCTTGCACATGGCCCTCCTCTGTTACATACTTTGTCATGTCTCACAGAACTTCCCCAGCAACCTGTTTACACTTAGGCTATGTTCACACGGCAATAATTGCGGGACTTATTTCGCCCGCAATTACGCCGCGGGGGTGGGGGGGCAGCCCTCCGGCCCCATAGAATTCATTATTCATGGCGCGTATACGCCGTGAATAATTGACATGTCACTTCTCTCCCCGCTCGCCGTATTGTGTGAGCAGGGAGAGGAGACGTCGTCCATAGTTCTCTATGAGAACTGTGGATTACCGTAATGACTGGGACGTATCTCACCCCATATTTAGCGCAGTATGTCGCAAAATACGGGCTGAGATACTTCCCATTCATAGCCGTGTGAACATAGCCTTACTGCTGTTTACTTACTTGCTCATCACACCTCCTTCAGACAATCCTTGTGCTCTAAGGGCTTGTGCTTCCATGTTACAAGCACTTTTTGGATCCTTCTCGAGGACCGACAGGACGGACCCAGAGAAGGATCTAAACAATTAGCAGTGAGATTATCACTGCGGGCTATGAGGAAGACGCAGCGGCGTTCACATGAGAAATCGCCGCTGCGTGTTTCCATAGCGCAGCTCGTGTCCGTCTTTGAAAGAATTGCATGTCTAAAAAGCGCTTGTAACATGGAGTGAAAACTCCGTGTGAACAAGCCCTAACTGGTTGGAATTCTGCCTGTCAGATGATGTTGTTGCTGCTGTGAGGAGTGGAAAGCTAACTCCGAGGCAGTTGCTTCCTGTCTTCTAGAAGATGGCACATTCTTCAGCCTCAGCTATGAACTGTGCATGCTAGGTGCATGCTCAGTACACAGCTAGCAGGCTACATTATAAAAGATAGGACAGGAGATGTGTCACAGTGTGTGCCTGACAGCAGCTCAGCGTCGTCATGCAAGGACACTGAGCCAAAGTGCTGTCAGACATGACAGTGCATTAGCAAAGTGAATTTGTCACATTTATTAACCACTTAACGACCCTGGACGTATGAGTATAGCCACCGGGTTTTAGCGGCTAATTGCAGCTAACAGCCGTCGGTTACCGCGCAGGGTGGGGGGTTTAACACCTTAGATGCCGCAGCAAAGATGGCCACGGCATCTAAATGATAAACGATGCCGCGCACCGCTCTTCACTCCGATCGGGACATCAGCGGTGTAATCGCTATGTTCCTATCGGCTAACATGGCGGTGGGACGTCTTGTGAAGGCTTCCATCGGTGCCATGTCTGCGATTCCCCCACTTCCAGCCTGAGGCAGGTAACCGCCATCTTGGTACACCCTAATGCATTGTCTATGAAATGAATTAGGCTGTATGAACGATCGTGCCCCCTAGTGGTGAAGCGCTCTAGGGGGACTCAAAGTTAAAGTAAAAAAATTAAAAATTTATTAATGTATTAAAAAAAATAAAAAAATTAAAAGTTCAAATCACCACCCTTTCGCCATTTTACAAATTAAAAAAATAAAATAATAAAAAAGTTACACATATTTGGTATTCAAAAAAATATATAGTCAGCTCAACAATAAATAGAAGATTTTTTAGTACCTTGAATTAGGCGTGCACGGAGACTCCCAGGCAACTTCAACTTGGGAAGACAGGAAACAGTTCATAGATTTGTATGCTCCAGCTCGCTGTTAGTAACAAATTTTGATGGCTTCCAGCTTATTGAATAAAACTTCAAATATTTATTATAATCTCATTATGAGATTATAATAAATATTTGAAGTTTTATTCAATAAGGTGGAAGCCAGCAAAATTTGATACTACCAGCGAGCTGGAGCATACCAACCTATGACATAATTGGTATTGCCGCGTTCGAAAAAGTCTGATCTATTAAAATACAACCTAATTTATCCTGTACGCTCAACGCCTTAGATGAAAAAAAAATTCAAAACGGCAAAGTTGCAGTTTTTTGGTCATTTTACGTACTATAAAAATTGGAATAAAATTGATCAAAAAGGTTTCATATATTGCAAACTGATACCAATAAAAATTATGCTTCAGCCTGCAAAAGATGCACCCTCACGAACGTCTGTAGGTGTTAGTGCAAAGAAGTTATTGGTCGCAGAAAATGGTACCACGGCACAAATTTTAAAAAATACAAAATGTTTGGAATTTTTTACGGTACCAAATCATAATGGAAACTGTACATGTTTGGTATTGCCGGATCCGCATCAGCCTGTAGAATACAGATAACACATCATATTTACTGAAGATTTAACAACGTAAAAGCAAAACACCCGCAAACATGGCTCAAGTACGTTTTTTTTCACACATTTTTTTGCGGTTTCCCAGTATATTCTATAGTATAGTGAATAACACCATTAGAAAGTACATTTTGTCCCGTAAAATAAAAGCCCTCATAGGTCTATGAAGGTGGAAAAATAAAAAAAAATTATGGCTCTGGGAAGGCGAGGAGGAAAAAACTAACGTGTCAACAAAAAAAAACACAAGGTCCTTAAGGGATTCATAAAATAAACATTTAAAAAAATAATGATCACAAAATCTTACACAAAACACATACATAAAATAAAATTTAAAAAAATTATGACACAACCCCTTTAAGAAGGGCCGAGAGATATTCCAGATTCCTAACCTCCTTAACTCGGTTGCATAAATCATTCCAAGATTTAATAGACTTCTACTTCCAGAAACTAGCGATTAAACACTTAGCTGCTGTTAGGATATAAAGGAACAGTTGACCTATCTTGCACCTTAAAAGATAAGGAACATTCAATATGTAGCTCTGTAGAGTTATTGAAACCCTAACCTGCGTTAATTCAACAGCCAGCCCTTGAACCTGTTTCCATAAGGATTTAATGAGATTACAATCCCAAAAGATATGTTGGAGAATAGCATTCAACGCATCATACCTCCAACATCTATATCTTTTTTTCAGTTTGTGGTAAAGCCGGGGTGTGGTACCAATTCATCAATATTTTATACTGATTTTCCTTGTGTTGAAATGACATAGAAGAACACAACGATTGTCTCTAAATTTTCTGCAAGTTTTCCTGCGACAGTGGAGAGCCCAAATATGCTTCCCATTTAATCATGTATGCATGAATCAATGGGGAATCGGAGGGTGAAACCATCAGCATTTGATAAATATTGGATATTAAGCCCTTGGTAGACACTCCTGCTCAACAGTTTCTGTAAAGCTGTTGCGTGAAATGAGTAATTTGTAGATAAGAATCCCAGTACCAGCATTTAAAACCATCTTCTCTTTATTTCACATTATAGTGGATTGAACTTGAGTTTATCTTAACAGTCATACAATATATGTTATTACATAACTTTCATTTTTGACAACCTGTTTATTCCACCAAAATGTAGAGCTCCCATTGGCGCTAGATTTTTACCAACATTAGAAAACTTGGGGATGTCATGGTGTGAACGAACCTTTTTATCTATTTACAGACGTACATAGATGATATTTTTACTGTCTTCCTGGGCGTTGTAGTGTGTGTATCAGCATTTCTTGAGTACAGTAATGGTAATTATTACATCATGTTACGTTTCCATCTGTTTGACAGGGGATCCTGCCAAACATTGGTACAAACTTCTGTTCTTTGGAAAAGCACAGATGGCAATACGGTTCCTTATGCCTCCAGTAGTTATCCCCCCACACATAATAAGATCTATGCCTGTGGAATAGATTATTTGAATCAAAAGGTCATGTCCAGATCCTAAAATGTTCCAAATTTAACAGATTGACCCTTAATCAACTCATGAAATTGCTGACCAAAAGATCTACACAGAGTTGCTTAATGTAAAATAAAGAAAAATTTATGTGAAATGGGCCAATATTAATGACCAGCAATTTTTTTTAGTATTTGGCTCCTTTCGACAGTCGTAACTTTTTTATTTTTTCACTGACGCAGTTTTATGAGGCCTTGTTTTATGTTGTACTTTATCGGGGGATAGTTTAAATTCACTTATGAGTTATTGCAGAATTTTTCTTTTTTTTTTTTTTTTTTACACCATTCACATTTCACACTTAATTTTTTAGATTAATCCTACAGGTTATTACAGTCGTGTGGATACCTAAAATATGTGTAGGGTTGTTATTTTTTTGTGTGTGTAATGCACAAATATTTTTTTATTAAATATTTATTTTTATTTTATTTTTTTCTACACTTTTTTCTTTAAAAAAAAATCCCATGAAGGGATAACTGTTCTAAATTTTTTTTTTCACATTTTTTTTACACTATTGATATATGCTAATACATTATAATCTGTGTCAGTTTGACACAGACAGCAATCAGGGCAGCACTCAGTGTGCCCTGTTCGCTGACTTGTTACACAGAAAGCCCTGGGGCTACTCTAGGTCCTCAGGGCTTACTGTGGAGGTGTTCTCTGGGCTCTTCCAGGTCACTGGGAGTCCTGATCACCAGCCAGAGCTGGGGAAAGTCATTTGATTATGTTGCAGTCAGTAACTGAGACAATCAAAGGGTTAAGCGCCTTGAAGTGGAGGTTTCCTCCGCTTCCTGGCGCTTGCAGAGACTGCGCTAGGCACAGGGCTCTGAATTACAGCTCTGTTCCTAGCATACCTGCAGCGCTAGGAGCGCCAAAACCCATCTGTCTGAAGCGACGTCATAAGACAAACGACCCAAAATGCTCACCATTGAAAGACTGCGGATGGTCATTAAAGGGGTTAAAGTTTGAAGTTTTTTTGCTAGAAGAGAATGCTAATTAGGAGCTTTTATTTATCTCCCTGTTTTTCCAAACCCAGCAGCCACAGGGATACACATGGCTTCAAAGTTTGCCTTATATAAATGTTGATCCAATACATAAAAGGCCTGTAATGCAGTATCCACAACAAATATATTTTCCACCAGTGACAACAGAAAAGCTTTTTGAATACGAGATCATGTCTCATGTGAAAGTCATCATGTAATATAGTGTGTTAAATCAGGCCCTTAGAGTATTTACTTAGAGTATTTACCTAGCAGTACAAATCTGTTGAATGTTAACCTACCATGAGCTGCTATTTTTCTCTGTGTTCAGGTAACTGTGGGTCATTCAAGGTTTCTGGGTTGGAAAAGGTCAAGTGACCTATTAGAGTGGGGGGAGTGCTTGAAGAAAAAATAGTTTTTATGAGAAGTATGTTGGATTTTAAACTTCTCTTTAGGCCTTTATTACAAAGCTGACCTGTCACATATTACTCACAGTATTGGCATCCTCTGAACACAATTACTATGGAATATTGTGATATCTAGCTGTTATATTAATGTGGCATTATTTAATGTGTTGCAATACCATACTGGCATTATTGGATCTCTACGGTTCATCTGTTTAATGTGAATTTTTGTTTGTATGCCCCTATACTGAAATAATCCTTATTGTACTAAAGAAAAGTAGAAGATACAAATACTTTTAAGATTGCAATGTCTCTAATTTTCTTTATAAAAAAAAAAAAAAACTCTTGCTGCCCCTCCATCCAAGCAGACACATTTTATTTATTTTTAACTTAACATCGATTTACTAGGAAACCCTAATGCGACATTTTGGAATACAAATCCAGCTAGGGCATAACAGAAAATTTGTCAATTGTAAACATAAAAATATAAATGTCAAGTCTATCTTCTATCTTGTTGAGTTCCAAGGCCATAGGCTACAGACCTTTTATTAGTCTTCTAACAAACAACAACGCTTTATCTATAACAGATAATTTTACTAGAGAAGAGTATGTAGCAATCAAATAGCTACAAACTAACTAGGAGTTAGTGATCTGGTATGCGGACAATGAAGGAGGGCAGGTTCTGCAAAGTTATGCAGATCATTATAGAGAAGTTCTAAATATTCTATTAGATCAGGCTTATTATAAAGATATATCCCTATAAAGATAGATCCCTATCCTCAACTCAAATGTCAGTTCCACTATATGTTGGAATCAGAATTAGAGGAGGGTACTATACTAAAATAGAGAAATACTATTTCCTAATGCTTCATACTTTTATCACCTACGAAAAAATTCATAAATGTCTAGATAATCCTCCAGAATGCTCTGTAATCTTAGATATTAACAGTCTTGCCAGCAATATTTCTCATTCTTTAGACTTGTAGTTGCAGGATTATGTGCAAGACCTACATAGTTATCTGAAAGACTTGGACAAGCTCGTTAAAAATCTCAAGACTATTGAGTGGAAAGAAGGTCTGTTCCTTCTAACTAACCATGGATGTTACAGCTTTAGTCAAATATGGAGCACAATAAAGGACTATTTTTTATCCAAAGATCCCAATGTACCACACTGCCAAAAGAATTGGTATAAATATATGTTTAAAGCCATAATAAGTAATACAGTGCTGATGTTACTTGCATGTTGTTGTTTTTTCTGAGTGGATGTCAATGCTTCAGTCTGATAATATTAAAGGGCATATGGCTTTTTTTAATCTATAAGGCAATATTATCCTGTTAGTGCTTTATTTGTGGGACATAATTTTGATAGCATTAGCATTTTTCTTGTATATTTTATACTGTCTGAACAGAAACCTATTTATACGAGGGGCTGCTGATAAGTCTTTGGCTTTACCCAGAAAGAAACGAGACAGGAAGATGAAACTTTACATTTATTCCCCATACTCTCCACTGATGTCGACACACTTCTTACATCAGTATTCCAAGTTCTGTAAGCCTTGCAAAAAGAAGGATTTCAGTTGTGCCTCAAACCAGTCATCTGTAGCAGCCATGGCATCAGAAATGGTGTGAAATTTGGTACCCTTGAGGTGTTTCTTCAGGTTTGAAAACAGATGTTAGTCAAAGGGAGCCAGATCTGGTGAATAAGGTAGGTGGTCAACCAGCTGGAAGCCTAGCTGCACCAGTTTGCCATGGTCGCTTGTGCAGTGTGAGCGGAGGCGTTGTCTTGTAGGAACAAGATTCCTTTTGACAGTTTGCCGGGCCTTTTTGCCTTCAGAGCTGCCTCTAATTGGTCCAAAAGTTCAATGTCATACCTTGCATTGCTGGTGGAACTATTTTGAAGGTAGTCCACTAGCAGCACGCCCTCCTTACCCCATAACACAGAGGCCATCACCTTAGTGACTGATTTGCACCCTGAACTTTTTTTGACGAGGAGAACCACTGTGCCTCCAACTCTTTTGACTGCTCCTTGGTTTCAGGGTCATACAAATAAATCCAGGTCTCATCCATAGTGACCAGTCGATCCAGGAACTTCTTATCAGTCGGAAATGCAGACAAATCGACCAGGAAGTTTTCACTGGCATGCTTTTCTGATCTGTTGTCAAACATTTGGGGACCCACTTTGCAGATAGCTTCTTCATGTTCAAATGTTCATGGATAATGACACAAACACGTTCACGAGAAATCCCCATGATGTCTGCTATTCCTTTAGCTGAAATTTGCCGATTCTCCAGTATAAGGTTGTGCACAGCATCAACTATCTCCGGAACAACCACCACTCTCGGTCGACCAAGACGTTCCTCATCATTGGTGCTGAAGTGGCACGTTTTAAATTTGGCAACCTGGTTCTTAACTGTAGAATATGAAGGGCACTGATCCCCCAATGTCTGCGACATATCACCATGAATATCCTTCACAGACTTTCCTTGCAGAAACAAGAATTTTATCACTCTTCTGCTCTCATTTGCTGTGAATATCGCCTTAGACGCCGCCATTTTGTTTTCCCACGTGCATAGATCACTGTTGCCATAAGCTACAAACACAAAATTTTTAAACCATATATGACACAAGGCTTTCATGTGATGTAACATTCATTACCATAGAAACGAAAAAAAGAACACAAAGACTTATCA
The DNA here is from genome assembly GCA_025379985.1 of Phyllomedusa bahiana. Taxonomy (NCBI): domain Eukaryota; kingdom Metazoa; phylum Chordata; class Amphibia; order Anura; family Hylidae; genus Phyllomedusa; species Phyllomedusa bahiana. The sequence continues at coordinate 62,162 of JAODAL010009321.1, read as the reverse complement.
GCAGCCCCTCGTATACACGCATTTTTTTATTTAAAATGATTATTTAACATTAATAATGATTTTATTGTGCCTGACATTGTCTTCTTATACATTTGTGTTACATTATTATCACCAACAGTTGATATTCAGACTAACTACTATGTGCAGCACGGACAGCAGCTAGATGGGCTGTGAGTGGCTTAGTAAGGTCCTGGTAACATATCACAGGTATATGGAGCCATTCTGACTGCAGTGCACCACACAGATGCTGGAGGGTGCGTGGGGGAGTCAACAAAATGATCTAGGTGGTACCACAGATGCTCAAGTCTGGCGAACTAGAAGGTCAGGACAGTACTTACTCATGCTCTTCCAACCAATGTTAGACATCTTTAGTGTGAACTGTCTCATTGTCTTGCTGGAAGATTCTAGCCGCCACATGGCAGGTAATCAGCATGTATGAGTGTACATGATCTGCAAGGATATAGTTATATCCAAATGGGTTGAGAGTGCCCTCCACATGGAAAAATGGGCCCAGAGAATGCTATGAAAACATTTCCCAGACCATAATGCTGTCACCACCAACCTGTGTTCTTGTTTATTATCTTATGTTTTTTGCCTGATATGCCAACGTCCATCTGTTCAATGAAGCAGATAAATGTGACTTGTCGCAGAAGGCAAACATTTGTCAGTTAGCGGAGGTTCAAATCTAATACTGCTGTGAAAATTGAAGCCTTTTCTGCTGACTTTGTGAGCAGAGCTACAGTGACCACCCATCTGTTTTGGATCCCCATTGACTGTAGGGTTCATTGAATCTGTTGATTTTTGACTCATCTGGTAGCCCCTTTTCATTTTGGCAGTAAGCAACTCCACTCTAGCAGTTACCCACCTTCATACTGGACATTTACCTCTCACATCAAAGGCACGTGGTGCCCTGTAATTTTCACAACGCTTATTTGCAATAGTGCCATTTGTCCACTCACAATACACTTTCACCACAGCAACATATGGTGCCAGTGCCACTGCTGTGTGAGTACCTAATAGTCTGATTGCTTTACTAAAATTGAATAAAAAGCGCTCAAAGACTCACATAAACACCAAAGTGGTGCCAATTAAAACATCAATATATCCCGCAAAAAAAGCCCTTACACAGCTCTGTATACAGAAAAATAAAGTTATGGCTATCAGAAGACAGTGATGCATAAATATTTTTTACACAATAAACCCCCCCTTTTTTTCTTTTTTTGTTAAAGTGCTTCAACAATGTAAAAACGTGTTTTCCTTTTTGAATAAAAGGGTTTTTATAGTGTAAAACATAAAAAAAAATACAAATTGGGTATCGATGTAATTGTATCGACTTGCTGAGTAAAGATAGCATGTCATTTATACCGCATGGTGACCGCTGGGGAAAAAAAAACCACTACCTGGATTGCTGTATTTTGTTCAAAACACCTCTCAAAAACTTTAATAAAAAGTGATCGAAGCAGGTGTAGCATCAACTCATCCCGCAAAAAAACAAGTCCAAAATCAGCTCCATATACAAAAAAAAAAAAACTTATGGCTATCAGACTAGGACAACATAAAACGCAATTTTTTTTATAAACGCATTTCTATTGTGTAAAAGTAATAAAACATAAAAAACTAACATTTATTTTTAGTAATTTTACCGACCCACATAGTAAAGTTAGTATATCATTTATACTGCATGGTGAATGCTGGAAAATTGAAACCCAAAAAACATTTTCATGGCCAAATGCTAAAAAAAAAACCTATAGAACACCTGTGCTCCCAAAATGCACAATACACCCCTAGATGAGATCCATGACGGGTGCTGAATCCAAAATGGGGCGACTTCTGAAAAGTTTTACCTGTCCTGGTACTTTGGGGGCTTTGCAAATGAAACATGGCACCCACCAAAATCTGTGTCTACACCCATATAGGGTACTACTGAACCTGGAAGAAATTGTGTAGCAAAATTTGGGGTGTTTTATTTCCAGGATTCCTTTTAGCTAAAATTGCAGATTGTTGGAAAAAAATAAGTTTTTTCTTAGTCACAGCCTCACACTAAAAAAAATTGTGTAACACCTGTGGGGACAATATACTCACTACACCCTGGATATATTCCTTAAGGAATGTAGTTTCCAATGTGGGCTCTTTTTAGGGGTGTTTATTAACCCCTTAAAAGGGTTTTGCCACGATGTAATGTAGACGTGGGATCCTCCAAAATGGGTATTTAATCACTTTTCTAAATATATGTGATTACAAAAATTGCAGCCTGACAGAGCTACAGGCTGTCTTACCTGCCCTTAGTTACTTCAAAGCTTCTATTAGATACGCGACCTGACAACTGCTGGCCGGGCTTGCGCAGAGAAAGCTTCTTATCTGATGAGACTGAGCTGCAGAAGCTTTCAAGGCATCGGGTAGAAATATGTTGTTTTTTGTATACAGAATCCACTAGTTGTAGTGTGATTATCTGAGTAGATCCCTGCTTTATCTGATGACAGAGAACATGAAGAAGCTTTCAAGCTGCTGTGGAGAAAGCTGTTGTCTTTTGTATACAGAATCCATAAGTTGTAGTTTGATTATTTGAGGGAGCATTTCACACGATCCCTTATGCAGCTCTGTGCTCTGGCTGTCTGTCACTCTCTCTCTCAGCTCCATGGCTTGTTTACATTTGCTTATTAGCAGATAAGGCATGTCCTGGCAAACCCCTTTAAGGACCCAGCCAGTTTTGGCCTTCCTGACGCAGCTCTATTTTTGAAATCTGACATGTCACTTTATGTGAGCATAACTTTTTGACACTTTTACCTATCCATGTGATTCAGAGATTTGTTTTCTCGTGACACATTGTGCTTTAAGTTAGTAAGAAATTTTGGTCCATACAATCCTTGTTTTTGTGAAAAATATCAATTTCATTAAAATTTGGAAAAATTTGTCATTTTCAAACTTCTAAAATTTCTGCGCACAAGACAGATAATTATTCACCACAAAATAGTTTATAACTAGCATTTATCATACGTGTACTGTAGGTTGGCATCAGTTTTTAAATGTCTTTTTATTTTTTTACGACATTAAGGGGCTTAGAAATTTAGAAGTCATTTCTCACATTTTCAAGAAATTTTGGAATATAAATTTTTTTTTTTTGGGACCAGTCCAGTTCTGATGTGGCTTTGAGAGGCCTGTATGGTAGATACCCCCGTAAATGACTTCATCTAAGAAACTAGACCCTTTAAAGTATTAACAACAGTGTTTAGGAAGTTTGTTAACCCTTTAGATATTTCAAAATTTCACCTTTTTTTTGCAGCTTTTCAATTTTTTCCGTTATTCACTGGAGCACGGTAGATGTGACCATGGAAATGCACTGTAATATTGATTCCCCAGATTCTGACGTTTTCAGAGATATCACATATGTGGCCCTAGTGTGCTATTTGGCTCTACCACAAGCCTCAGAGTAGGAGGAGCACCTACTGGACATTGGGGTCTTTTTTTCAATACAATTTTATTTAGGCGCCATTACAGGTTTGCGGATACCTCAAGTTGCTAAAACTTAATAAACTCCCCTAACATACCCCATATTGGAAACAACACCCACTAAGGAATATATCCAGGGGTGCAATGAGTATATTGGCCCTACACGTGTTTCACAATTTTTTTTTAGCATTAGGCTATGAAAATTTTAAAAACTTTTTTTACAACAATCTGCAAATTTTAGCTTAAAATGTTTCATTTTTACAAGGAATCCTGGAAACAAAGCCCCCCCAAATTTTGTTACACAATTTCTTCCAGCAATACCCTACATGAGGGTGTAAACTGCTGTTTGGGTGCATGGTAGGGCGTACAAGGGAGGGAGCGCTATTTGGCTTTTGGAACGCAGATTATGGTAGGTGCCATGTCTCATTTACAAAGCCCCCAAAGTGCAAAGAAGTTAATAGCAACAAAGTGGCGGGATGCAGAACCTCCGTCAGCACAGGAGTTTGTTAATAAAGTGAATTGGCTGATTGCTTTGGAAAGAGGAGTGTATTTTAAGAGAGGAACCAAAAATAAGTATAATGAAATATGGGCTAAATGGCTGGATACTTCTGATCTTGCTTCACCGAACTTACTTAGGCATAGGGTGTTGGGAATCTCGGTGTAGAGATTCCTGGGACTGTGTCTATGGCAGCTGTGTGGATGGAGGCCGTCCGACAGCCAGGTACAATTTTTATTATGACAGGAATTGACTGTTGTTAATATTACATTGTTATGTAATTGTAATGGATGTTTACTGTTCTGAATCTGGAGATGGATTTGGGAGGTGGGCTGGGTTGTTTTTTGGGGATAAAAGTTGAAATTTGGTCTTACAATGACATATACTGTATTCTGTTTTGTACTACTTTATATCTGACCAATAAAAAGTTTATGGTAAAAAAAAAACAAAGCCCCCAAAGTACCAGAACAAGTGAAACCATCCAGAAGTCGCCCCAGTTTTGGATTCAACACCCCTCATTGATCTCATGTAGGGGTGTATTGTGCATTTTGGGCGCACGGGTGTTCTATATTTTTTTTTAGCATTGGGCCATGAAAATGGGGGGAAAAATGGCAATTCTGTCATTGTTTTTGGGCTTTAATTTTACAGCCTTCGCAAATGGTATAAATTACATCATAACTTTACTATGGGGCTCAGTACAATTACAATGATATAAATTTTATATAGCTTTTTATGTTTTATTACTTTTACACAATAGAAATGTGTTTATAAAAAAACTGCGCTCTTATGTCGTTATAGTCTCAGAGCCATAACTTTTTTATTTTGCTGTGTACGGAGCTGTGTAAAGGCTTGATTTTTGCGGGATGAGTTGACGTTTTTATTGGTGCCATTATGGGGTTCAAAGGACTCTTTGATCACTTTTTATTAAGGTTTTGTGAAGCATTTTGAACAAAATGCAGCAATCCTGAGAGAGTTTTTATTATTTTTTACAGCGGTCACTGTGCGGTATAAATGACAAGCTAGCTTTACTCAGTAGGTCGATACAATTATAGCGATACCCAATTAATATTTTTTTTTTTATGTTTTACCGCTTTTACACAATAAAAACACTTTTATTCAAACAGGAAAACACGTTTTTGTATCGCCATAGTCTTAGAGTCATAACTTTTTTATATTTCTGTGTACGGAGATGAGTAGGGGGTTGTTTTTTGCGGGATGAGTTGACGTTTTTATTGGTATCATTTTTGGGGAGACAAGGCTTTTTAATCACTTTTAAATCCATTTTTTGGAAGGCAGGTTGAAGAAAATACTGCAATCCTAGTAGTGTTTTTTAATTTATATTTTTAACAGGGCTCACTGTTCAGTATCCATGACAAGTTAGTTTTATTCTGTGGGTCGATACTGGGCAATACCCAGTTTGTATAGTTTTTATTTTATGTTAAAGTGCTATAAAAAAAGAAAGAAGTGTTTTCATTGTGTAAAACAATATTTATGCATCGCTATCTTCTGAGAGCCATAACTTCTTTATTTATCTGTATACAGAGCTGTGTACTTTTTTTTTTGCGGGATGGACCGACGTTTTAATTGGCACCTCTTTGGTGTTTATATGAGCTTTTGATCGCTTTTTATTCCATTTTATGTGCTGCAGGATGAACAAAAATCGCAATTCTGTGACTATTTAGTTGTTTTTTTTACGGTGTTCACCGTGCAGGTTAATTAGCATGACAGATTTATAGGGCAGGTCGTTATGCACGCGGAGATATCAAATATGGGCACTTTATTTATTTTTGATCTTTTTTGGGGCGATTGATGTTTGTAAAGGGGAAAAGGGTGGTATACATGTTTTAATTTTATTTTTTGTGTTTGTGTTTTACTGTTTTTTCACTTTAATTTACTTTTTCACCTTTTATTTTACTTATCCCCATAGGGAAAATCATTTTTGTAATAGAATTCAATACACAGCTTACTGCTGTGTACTGGTTTCTATGATAACTGTCGGTCCCGATGCCCGGCCATGCCCACAGGGCACGGCTGGGCATGATGACGTCACAGACAACCCGGAAGGCATTCTGTACCTTCTGTGCTGTCTGTATCACACAGCAGCCGCACGATCCTGCTAGCGCCAACAGAGACGCAGGAGGAGATGCAGCTAACATACCGCAGCGATCGTGCAAACTCTGCTTTAGAGTTTGTACAATGTCTAGGATGTATGCATACGCCCAGGGGGGTTAAGCCCAAAACGACCTGGACATATGGATACGTCCAAGGTCGTTGAGGGCTTAAGCTTTACAACCTTTAGGTGGCCGCAAACCTGAAATGGTGCCTAAATAAAATCGTATTGAAAATTAGACCCAAAGTCCGGTAGGTGCTCTTACTCTGAGGCTTGTGGTTGAGCCAAATAATGCACTTGGACCACAAATGGAATATCTCTAAAATATACAGGCCCAGTGTCCCCTTATTACCAAACCTATGGACTACTAAGCGGGCCGGCATCTTCCTTGTTTGCTCAAAGGGCAAACGGGCTTGTTTCTCCGCACTGATGAGGGACCCCAGATTTGCCAGCTGAAGGTTTATGGGACTTCAGTTTCTGGACTATTAGACTTAGGAAGTCTGGTTAGGCTACTCATGGCTTCTGTCCCTCATGTGTTGGTCCCAGGGGAGAACTTCAGAGTCGCACATATCCATAGGAACACCAAGGTTTACCCACAAGCCCGGGTGACCATGGAAACAGACCGAGGCTCTCTGTTACATCATGTGGGAGTGGTACCTGCCTTGATGCATGATATGATAATTGGGCATGATTGTCCAGTGTGCTGGGCTGTGTGGGAGAAGGTAGTATCACCAAACCAACTGCACTGCCGGAACCACCCAGTGAGTCTGGGTGGTGAAGCAATTCCGAAATTTCGCTTTACTGTCCTAGTGGGGGAAAATGTGGAGAAGTGACCCTCTGATGAAGATTTCCCTGATTTAGGGGTGCCCCTGGGAAATTTTGGTACAGCCTAACTCCAAGTTTATGGTATAGTGTAGTGTTCCTAAATGGGGTAACCCAGAAGCCCGAAGGAGACGAGAGGTACACACATTTTGCTGTGAATAGGGAGCTCTTGTATCGGGTAGCAAAGGTTAGGAGGAACTGGTAGAACAGTTTGTGGTGCCCACGCCCTATTGCCGTAAAGTGATGGATTTGGCACATGCTCATGTGTGAGGGGGACACTTATGAAAAGTAAAAACCCGAGAGAGAATTCTGTAGAGGAAATCCAACATTTTTGTAAGTCCTGTCCTGTCTGCTAGTTAACCTCTCCTGTAGCCGATTTCCATAGCCATCTGGTTCCCCTCCCAAACATATAGGAACCATGTGAAAGAATTGCCTTGGATTTAGTGGGACCCTTAGTAAAGTCTGCAAGAGGCCACCACTATTTTCTGGTTGTAATGGATTACGCGACCTAGAACCCGAATGGCGTACTTTTAAGGAATACCTGCTCAAAAAACTTTGCCAAAGAATTGTTTTACATGTGTTTCAAAACAGGGATCTCCAAAGAGAGCATAATCGACCAGGGAACCCCATTTATGTCCAAAGTTATGAGAGATGTTACATAGTTTGTAAGGCTGAAAAAAGACAGATGTCCATCTAGTTTAGTCTATTCTGCTAAAGTGTTGATCCAGAGGAAAGCAAAAAACCCCATGAGGTAGAAGCCAATTGTCCACATTTTAGAGAAAAAAATTCCTTCCCAACTCCATTCTGGCAATCAGAATAAATCCCTGGCTCAACGACCCTTCTCCAGAATCGTACTCACTATAATTTGTTATACTAGTACGCTCTAGAAATGCATCCAGACCCTGTTAGGAAACTCACCATGACAAGTTACTGTGGCAGCGAGTTCCACAGCCTTACTGCTCTTACACTAAAGAATCCCTTTCTATGTTTATGTAGAAACTTTCTTTTCTCAAAACGTTGTGGATGCACCCTAGTTCTGGATTCAGTCCTGGTTATAAATTCCCAAGTGATAAATGGGGAGGAGTACCCAGTAGTGTATTTGAGCAGGAAAATGTTCCCAGCAGAGAAAAATGATGAAATAATTGAAAAGGAGTGTCTGGCCATCAAGTGGGCACTCAATGCTCTACAATATTATATGTTGGGCAGGAGGTTAAGACTGGTAATAGACCACGCCCCATGAAAATGGATGCAGAAGAGAAAAGGCTCGACTCACGCTGGTTCCTGTCCTTGCATCATTTATCATTTTCGGTGGAACATAGGCTGGCCAAGCTGCAGGGGAAAGCAGATGCTTTGTTCATTTAATGACAGCAGAGGGTGTCCAAACACTGGGATTTGGACGGGGGAGCGGTATGTAAGGAGGCTCAAGAAGTCATTGTGGACTACAGATATGTGTCACCCAGAAGTCTAATCTCGGTAAAGTGAGAGCCAGCAGTTTCATGACTGTAGCCAGGGCCGTTCCTAGGGGCGGGCAGGGTGAGCAATCGCCCGGGGCGCCGAGGCTCCACTCACCCGAGGGGGGTGCCGCGACCGCCTGCCTCCCCCGCCCGCCCAGAGGTCAGCCCTTGACTCTGCGCAGCCGTTGTAACACGGCTGCGCAGAGTCACTCATCAGCTGCAGACTCGCTGTGCAGCTGCTGCTACAGGGAGGAGGCAGGATGGATCGTTACCGTCCTGACTCCTCCCCTGTATCTGAGTAGCAGGGGGCGCACAGCTATCACTGCGCCCCCTGCAACGCTCGATCTCCTCGGCTGGCAGCTCTGCCGCCGAGGAGATCTCTGGGAGCTGCGTGACAGCGTAAGCGGCGTGATCACCTCACGCCGCTTACACTGCTCTGCAGCTTCCGGACCTGGCAAGGTAATTTTTTTTTATTTCATCAATAACTGCAGGGGCTATTACCTGGCTACATGGGGGCACTGCCTGGCTACATGAGGGCACTGCCTGGTTACAATGGGGCACTGCCTGGCTACAATGGGGCAATTCCTGGCAACATGGGGGGCACTACGTGGCTACATGGGGGCAAAGCCTGGCTACCAGGGGGCAACTACCTGACTATATGGTCATCTATCTGGCTATAAGGGACTGCTACCTGACTATAGGGGCATCTACCTAGCTATAAGGGACTACTGCCTGTCTATAGGAGTATTGGCATGGCTAAAATAAATGTATAACGCCGTTCCAGCACGGGTTCATGAAGGATCGGTCCTGTCAGACTAATCTCATCAGCTTCTATGAGGAAGTCAGTGCTAGACTGGATCGGGGTGAGGCACTGGATGTCATAGATCTAGATTTTTCTTTAAAACATTTGATACGGTGCCACATAAAAGGTTGGTAAATAAAATTTAGAATCTTGGACTGGGGGAAAAATTGTTTCAAGTGGGTAAGTAACGGCTCACTGATAGAAAACAAAGGGTAGTAATTAACGGTACATACTCAGACTGGATCGCTGTTACTAGTGGGGTACCACAAGGGTCAGTATTGGGCCCTATCCTCTTTAACATTTTCATTAATGACTTACCCAGGGAATACACAGTAGAATATCGATCTTTGCAGACGATACTAAGCTCTGTAAAGTAATCAACACAATAGAGGATAATATGTTATTACAAAGGGATCTGGATAAGTTGGAGGCCTGGGCAGGGAAATGGCAGATGAAAGGGTTTTAAAACTGATAAATGCAAGGTTATGCACATGGGAAGAGAAATCCATTACATGATTTTCATGTTAAATGGAAAAACACTGGGTAAAAGTGACATGGAGAAGGACTTGGGAATTCCTGGTGGACAGTAAACTTAATTTGTAGCAGCCAGTGTCAGGCAGCCAGCAGCCAAAACAAATAGGATCATGGGGGTGCATTAAAAAGGGGCATAGATGCACATGATGAGAACATTATTCTCCCATTATACAAGTCACTGGTTTGACCACACATGGAATATTGTGTACAGTTTTGGGCACCAGTGCACAGAAAGACATTGTAGAGCTTGAACGGTACAAAAGGGGGGCAACAAAAATAATAAAAGACTGGGTGGACTACAATACACAGAAAGATTGGCAAGATTAGGGTTATTTAGTTTAGAGAAAAGAAGGCTTTTGGGGGACAAAAAAAATATGTTTAAATACATCAAAGGTCAATATAGAGATCTCTCCCAAGATTTATTTATAACAGGGCTGATCTAGAAAAAAGGGGGGGCACCCTTTCGTCTTGGGGAACAAAGTTTCTAATAAACATAAAAGGGATCTTTACTGAAAGAGCATGAGACTATGGAATTCTTCCAAAGGGGGGGACGGTCATGGTGAATTCAAAAACCGAGTTAAAAAAGGGGTTTGGGGTGATTTCTGGGCGTAATAATTAACAAGTTTATGTGACTAGGTTTCAGGAGGGGGGGTCATTATCCGGGATTTTTTGATTGCCAGTTGGGTCAGGAAGGGAATTTTTCCTAAAATGAGGACAATTGGCTTTACCCTATTGGGGGTTTTTGCCCCCCTTGGATCAACACCTTAGCAAACAGGCTAACAAGAGGACGATTGTCTTTTTTTTACCCTTACAAAAAAAAGGGACTATACCTTGTTTTAAAAGGGGACTACTTGGTAAAGGGGCATCCCCTGGTCTAAGGGGTCACTCCCTGATATAGGGGATCTACCTCTATAAGATACTACGGGGCTACATGGTTAAATACAGGCCACAGGTGCTCTGTTGGCTACAGGGGCTACTACATGGCACCATATAGGTGCATGATGGGGATTTTGTATAAAGATCGGGAATTGGTAGAGAAGTGGAAAAATTTTGAGGATTTAAAGATGTTTGTTTTGCAATTGTAATGAAGGTTTGAGGCCGGGAAAAAGAAGTCATGGGCTTGGACAGATGGAGAAGAAAAAGAAAGAGAACAACTCTTCAGAGACGTCTCCTGTAAGTGCCTTGATGTAACTTTACTGTAATCGCTTATATGTTTGCAGAGCCTGTGTACAACTGGTATCCACTATTGTATGGTCACTGTATGCTGGTAATATTGGTGGTAGTATAATGGTTTCTATTAAGAAATGGTCAGTTTGTATTATTCAGTCACTATATGGTGGTGATATGTGTTCATGGTGTGGTGGTATTATTCGGTCACTGTGTGCTGGTGATATGTGGTCTTAGTGGTCTTGGGATTCTGGTTTTGTGTAGCCGTGTTATTTGGTAACTGTATGACTATTATTTAGTAGTTTTATACGTAGCACATTGTGGTAAAGCTTTTTGTATATTTTAGATTTGGTTGATGGTGATGCAATGTGTTGCATTGTGGTGCATTATGTTACAGGAGGGGGCGAAATTTCTTCACCTCACCCTGAGTGAAATTTAGCCTGGGAATGGCCCTGACTGTAACCCTAGGTTATTGTCACTTTGGTATGGCTGTTGGTATAATTCATTCTGGGTTGGTTCTTTACTGCAAAAGTGGTGGGTGGGATGATTGCTCCCATGTATCCAGGCCAGATTTACCTGACTTAATGTAAGCCTCCTCAGTCAGGTGGAGGGGTTTTTTGTGTTTGGCTTCCAAAAGTGAGTTGGAGCAACAAACAGAGCTGAAGAGAGAGGCTCTGTCTTCCTCAGGCTGAAGAGAGACAATAGACTGGACTTTGTGAGTACTGTTGGTGGTACTGTGCAGTAGGCCAGGACCATTGATAGAGAGTTTTTCTCTACATGTTAGCAACTAGACAGCCCAGGATTTATGTTATTTTTTCCTTGCTATTGTTCACACGGACTGTGTATATTTCTGTTGTGCCTGAAGACAAGCCACCCAGTTTGTTTACTTATGGCTAAATAAATGGCAAATCTTCTAAATGGATCTCGAAAGACTCAGTCTCTTTATTCTAATCCCTCACAATATATATAAAATCATAGAAAAAATATCCAAATATTCACATATAGAGTCAAAATCTACTAAGTCACAGAAAAAATTTAACTCTTTAAAAAAATACCTTTTATTAATAGTACAGGCAGTCCCCGGGTTACATACGAATTAGGGACTGTAGGTTCGTTCTTGAGTTGAACTCGTATGTAAGTCGGAACCGATATATTTAGTACCTGTATGGTGTGGTATACTGGTACTTGTAGTTTCATAACCACAAATGACAGCAATTCACACCACACTTGGGTCAGAATTATATAAGTAATATACAAATATAATACTGAGCCAAAGAACTAACAGTCTGCACTATAAATATATAATACTGACCCACAGAGCTGATTAATATTACGTAACTGCTGACCGTCACCTCTGTCGGTCAGCATTGTATATGTATTTTTACTTATATTATACTGACCCATAGAGCTGACAATCAATCTGCAGTTCTATAATTTTGATCAACTCTGTGGGTCATTATTATATCATTACAGTGCAGACTGATTGTCAGGTCTGTGGAAATTCACATATGGTCGACACTATCCCGGGCCATGGTAAATCAAGGCAGCACAGGTCCCCACCTGTCAAATCCAGCATTAAATTTCACAAATGCCGCTTTGTTGCTTTTCTCAGTTTAATAATCCATACAGTTTTAACATTTAGTAACCGGATGCTTTACAAAGGGGGCATATCTTCCGAAACGTAGCACCTTTGGACATTTTTAGACATGACCAGGATGTGAATAGTCTGCCTTACTCAAATGCCTTACTCTTTTGCCAGTTAAGTCAGAGAGTTCCAGACCATATTCAGAACATTCCTGAAAGTCTCTATTCAAAAACCATATAGCCCACTTCAATTTATAGACAAATAGATTTATATCCTTAGTCCACTCAAAGGCCGAAAACAAATTTGTTAATATCTCTAGGAGAACTCTAACCCCAGTTGAAAAGGATGTATTAAGTAGGGATTTAACTTTTATAACAACAATCTGTAATTCTTCCTCATTGGTTACCTTTGACTTCCCACCTTGTTTCTCAGGAGATATTGGGGCTGTTCGTCTAAAAAAGGAGGTAGTGCAAAAGAGTAAGATGATGTATTGGCAGAGTTTGAGGTCCCCAATGGAGGTGTTCCGGATAATCCCTCTGAGTATCTGGACAGACGATTCCATCCTCTTCTATTTTTACCCCTGTTATTTAAATGGGCTTGGTTGGTATAGTTCATATATCTCCTCTCTGAAAAAGCTATATTTAAAGTTTGGGATTTATTTGGATTTTTGTTAACATATGATTTATCATCCTGTTGACCATTTGTTGGAGAGTTTATTCTTATCTGGGATCCTAATCAATGGCTGGCTTCATATCTTCCAGGCTTTGATGACAACTAGATACAGGAAGCGAGAGAGGTATTTTCGGAAAAAAATTTAATATGTCAGGTACATTCTCCTAATATTAAACTTGGATTCATGGATCTATTAAATATGTATAAAGAGTATACTTCTTCATGGTGGAAGGCTCAATATTTGGAAAATTGTATCTTGTAAAGAATTATCCCCCAAGGCCTTAGAATTTCTTTAGCCACTGATGAAAAATTAAGATCTGAATCTCTACTGAATAGATGGGAAAAAGAGGCAACAGCGGCATCACTGAAGTTTATAAATTTAGTGCTGGAGGAAGAGAAAAACTTAGAGGCTGCTAAACAAAAATTGAAAGAGCAGACAGTTACAGTGAAGAAAATAATTATTTGATCCCTTGCCGATTGTGGAAGTTTGCGCACTGACAAAGACATAGTCTAATTTTAAGGGTAGGTTAATTTTAACATTGTAAAATAGAATATCAAAAATAAAATCCAGAAAATCACATTGTATAAATTATATAAATGTATTTGCATTTTGCAGTTGTTGGCAAGCACAGCAGTCAGGCTTTTTTTTTTTTAGTTGATGATGAGGTTTGCACACGTCAGGAGGAATTTTGGTCCACTCCTCTTTGCAGATCGTCTGTAAATCATTAAGATTTTGAGGCTGTCACTTGGCAACTCGGAGCTTCAACTCGCCATTGGGATTAAGGTCTGGAATCTGGCTAGGCCACTCCATGACCTTAATGTGCTTTTTTTGAGCCACTCCTTTGTTGCATTGGCTATATGTTTTGGGTCATTGTCTTGCTGGAAGACCCAGCCACGACCCCTGTCCCGGGAGAGGGGGAAAGGGGTTATCACTCAGATTTTTACGTACTGGTCCATCCATTCCCATTATATTGAAGTAGTCCCCCTGCCCTTAGAGAAAAACCCCCCAAAGCAAATGTTTCCACCCCCCATGTTGCAGTGGGGAGGTTTTTGGGTCATAGGGGCATTTCGTTTCCTCCAAACAGCAAGTTGAGTTTAAAGCCAAAGAGCTAATTTTTGTTCTCTGCCACAGCACCTTTCCCAAACATCACGAAACCGGTTTCATTTGGGAAACTTCAGACGGGCCCCCCACATGTGCCTTTTGGGAGGGGGGGCCTTTCGGGGCTGCAGGATTTAAACCATTTTGGGGAATGTCTTTCCAATGGTTTTCTTGGTGACGTCTCCTAGATCCCTTTAAACTATAAACAATTCCCCTCATGTAGTTTTAGGCTGATCTCCTCACTCCCTCATGATCAAGGTACCCCCAAAAGGTAATTTTGCTGGTGCCCCAAATCGAGCGTTGACGTCATTTTGTATTTTCCTTTTCTTACTGTCAGGATGTCCCCGCGACCCCCGTCCGGGGCGCAGGGTGGCCCCGCTCTGAGCGGCCCCTCCCGCACCTCGGGTCCGTGGTTCCCCTATCCCGCTGCCCGGGTCCCCCCGTGCTTTCCCCCGGGCCCCCGCTCCTGCCCCGTCCGTCTCGGTCTCTCCTCGGCGGGATAGGTGCGCGGCGCTGCCCCTTAGGGAGCGCGGTTGCTGCGCGGCATGTCTGAGATTTAAAGGGACTCAGTGCGACGGTAATTGGCATTACCGCGCACTGCTACCTTATTTTAGCCCAGCCTCTTCCCAGTGGCCTTTGCCGGAATCTTTTTAGTGCACATGCCTATTGGGATGAAGTGTTACAGAAAAGCCTTGTCTAGGCCTACCGTGTGTAACCGACACCTTTTTGCCTTACGTTTATCGACGACACGAATCCTTCCGCCTTGCCCTGACCTTCTGCCTGTTATCGTTCACGAACTCAGCACGCTGACTCCTGAACCTTCCTTGCCCTGTCCCCGCTACGAGCCTGATTGCCCCGATTCTGTACTCGCCTACCCTTGGCCCGAAACGCAGGCAAGCCCCGCCAGTGGTAGTGACCTGGTGCGACTCCGCAGCTGCAAGTCTTCCCGCTTTGCGGTGGGCTTCTGGTGAATACCGGGAGCCCAATTGATTCCACTCCTGGTGTGGGCTTACGCCCATCGCACTGCGAGTTGGTCCAGCGGATCACCTCCAGACGTAAACCAGTAAGATCCGGCCACTCGCTGACCTGGTGACATTTTCTACCGGAATTCGTAGTGTCTTCGATGAGCCTGCCCGCGCTTCGTCCTGTTGAGAACGCACCTGTTGAACCTGCAAACAAGGGGAACGCCTCGTGGGAGGCGGACTACGCCGTGCAGTTCCGCACACTTGCATCGGAGCTGGCTTGGAAGACTTCAGGACTGTGCGCAACGTTCGGAATGGGTCTCTCCAGCCAGATTAGGATGCCCTAGCCGCCCGGGACCCTTACGTCTTATTTAAGCGGTCATCTCCATTTGAGTCTAAGTACCGGATTGATTATCCGCATCACAGAGAGACGTGAGGAGCTCCGCCAAGAGTCAAGAACAAGTCTCCCACACCGCCTGTCCCGTCCTGCTCCGGTGTTTCTCACGGCCCTCCACAGCCTTCCTTCCCAGCCAGCCGTGGAAGCGAGGCCATGCCGTGGATAGAGCCACCTGACATCCACAGGACTTGACAACGGGTAAGGAAAACCTACTGTCTCGACTGTGGGGGCAGCCCTGAACATCTCCTCAGGGAGTTGCATGATCCGTCTGCGGAGACTGGCGGGGAGACGAGCGCACCTAGGCTACCGTGGAGAGCCGTCCCTAGGGTTGTGTGCGTCCCTCTCATCGTCTGAAATTACACGTCCCTGGTCACTAGCACGGACATGCCGGGACCACTTTCAAGCTTCCGCCTTCCTGGGACTCGGTTCGGCTGGAAGCTTCTCTGGAAGATGCCGTGGTTCTCAACATCCATCTTCCCGGGTTTCTCCTGGAGCAACCCCTATCCATCTCATCGGTCAGTGGGGAGTTATCCTCAGCGATTCTAGTCCCGTTACCGTACGGAGCACTGTTCCTTCAAATTGGAGCAATGCATAAAGAGAGACTGGATCGTTTCTATGTGTTACCCCGGTCTTCCTCGCCTCTATCATATGGGGTCTTCATTGGCTGCAGCAACATGCCATGGTGCTTGACTGGCAGCAAGTGCGAAAACGTTTTGCGATGGGGCTCAGAATGGTCCGGTCTCGCTGTTGGTGGCACCTCGCCCGGTGCTTACCGCTTCTCCGGTACCGTCAAATGATCTCTACGCGGGTCTCCCCCGCGTCCATATCGTTGAGTTTTTCTTGGATGTTCTTTTCGAGAAGCAAGCAGAGACCTTGCCGCACATCGTCCATATGATTGCTCCGATTGATCCTTTCTGCAGGTAGCCAGCCCTCCTCGGGGCAGAGTCTACCCCCTTATCGTTCCTGAGACTTAAGCCATGTCTGAGTACATCTGGGAAAAATCTACAGAACAGGAATATTATTCGAAAGTCCTCCTCTCCCGCCGGCGAGCTAGGATTTTCTTTGTGGAAAAGAAGGAACGGCATTCATACGATCCTCTGCATCGCACTACGGGGTTCTGTACACAGGATCACGGTAAAAGAACCGGACTCTACCGTTGTATCCACGGAAACTATTCTCGACCGTCTACAGGCGCGCCAAGGGATCTTTCAGCTGGATCCAGAGGGGGCCTACAATTTGGTCGATCCGCAAGGGCGATGAGTAGGAAGACGGCCTCTTCAACACCCAGAGACGGGCCTTTCGAGTACCTTGGTGGTTGCACTTTCGGACTACTGTAATGCGCATTGCCAGTCTTCAGGAGCACGTTGATGATGTCTTCAGGGATCTTGCTCTATACCTGTGAAGTGGTCTACCGGGAGACATCATGGATATACTCTCCTGATCTTGAGGACCTCACCGCCTTCGACGTCCGTTCAAGTTGCTACAGCGCTACGAGCTAATCACTGTATTGCCAAAATGTAGGGTAAGTGCCTCTTCATCAAGTCAGCCTTCGTTCATGGGTTATATTATCTATCGCGACCACAGGGCCACTACGGATGCGACCAGCCAAGTTGTCAGCCGTATTGCAATGGCCACGCCCAGTGGGCCAGCGGGTCCATTACAACGGTGTCCTGGGCTCGCAACTTTTACCTGGCTGTTTTATTCGACTTCTCCACGCTGGGTGGCTCCCATTGTGGCCCTTAGAGTAAGAACTCCAATTTCCACGGGAGTGGCCTTCGGGCGAGGAAGCGTTCTCCAAGCTAAAAACGGCCTTTGCCTCTGCATCCATCTGTCGCAGGGCAGACCCAGCGATAACACTTCTCGCTTGAAGTAGACGGCCTCATCGGTAGGCGCTGAGCAGTCCTAACGCAATAAGGGCCACAGGCAAGACAGTCACTAGTGGCTTCTTTTCTAAAAACCTTTTCACAGGCGGAGTAGGAATTACACCTTGGAGGATCGGGGATTTAGTTAGCCATTAAAACTGGCCCTGGAAGAATGGGCGATATTTACAGGAAGTGGGCCCGGAATCCCATTTGTATCTACTCGGATCATAAAAACTCCACGTACCTCTTGACTGACTAGCGGACTTATCCACGCCAGGCTAGGTGGTCGCCAGCGGATCCACCTCCAGACCGTAACACTTACTATTGCACCAACAGTTGTCTCTTTCTCACCCCGTGTCTTAGTTATGGTTTTGTAGCCCATTCCAGCTTTGTTGCCAGGTCTATGATCTTGTCCCTTACTTACTGTAGGAAATGCTCTTTGGTCTTACCATGTTGTAAGGTTAGAGTTACAAGATTAATTGAGAGTCTGTGACTGGCGTCTTTTTGTAAAGGGTGACTATACAAGACGTACTGTCTTTAATGAAGTGTAATGACGTTGATTAGGAGTGGTCTACTGGTCTGTAGGCCGCCAGAACCTCTAATGGTTGGTTAGGGGATCAAATCACTTATTTCTGCAAAATGCAAATACAAATTTATATAATTTATTACAATGTGATTTTCTGGATGTGTTGTTGTAGTGTTGTGAGGTGTATTCTTATCTTCTCAATAGTTAAAACTGAACCTACCTTAAGAATTATAGGACTTTTCGCATGGTCTTTGTCAGTCTTATACACGCAGCAAGGGATCAAATAATTATTTCCTTCATTGTATAACCTTTTAAATTTAAGGTTGACCCTGATTTTGAAAAGAGAGAAGCGGATTTACAGAATAGGGTTCAGAGACCGCATAATTATATTAAAGAGAGAAAACACAATCAGTTTATTAGAGTCTATGCAGATTTTAGAGAGACGTCAAGATACGGAGACCGATATCTGTTCCTCTGAAGCCGAATATTCTGACTCAGAAGAGAGATATGTTTTTTCTGGTTTCGACCATAACCATCCTCACCAGCTCAGAGCACAGCAATGGGGAGCCTTGTTTGCTCTCACATATTCTAATATCTGCTCCTGGGCTAGTGGGAGAGCACAGTGGTCTTCTTGGAAGCCATTGAGGATGTCGCAAGTAACAGCAAGATGTGGTCAAGATATATTGATGACTACTTTGTTTTATGGCATGGTAGTCTATCTTCTTTTGTTACCTTTGTGGAAGGTCTGAACAAGAACAAGATAGGCCTACGCTTTACATAAGAGACCAATGAGTATGTCCTTGCTTTTTTGGATATCTTGATAACAAAGACAACAGATTGTACTATTGGCAGGAAAGTTTATAGAGAAAACACTGCCACCAACAGTCTTCTTCGATGGGAGAGCTGCTACCTGAAGCCACTTCGAAGGGGTATTCCTGGGGGGCAATTTCTATGCCTGAGACGGAACTGTTCAGAACTGACATCCTTTAAAGGGTTTTTGCCACGAAGTAAAATTGACGTGGGAAGCTTGCAAATGAAATAATAAGCATTTTCACATTCCATCATTATTAACAAATTATCTGCACCGTTTTTGTCTTAGCTGCTCCTCTAGTGATCCATTGTTTACAGCTCGTCTCCAGGGGATACGACCAGGGCTGAGAGCTTCTCAGTCCTGGTCGCACATGCTCAGACATCACCTCTTCTCTCAGGCATCTACTGAGTGTTCAAACCCCAGGTGCTGTCACTCTACTCCTGTCCTCTGTTCTCCTTAGTAGTTAGTCAAACAGTGCAAATAAATAAAAAAAAAAACCTCAATGAGGTCTGTGCATTGATAAAGAGAAATAAAATCCACAGGTTTGGTTCCTGCACCTTGTGCTGTGAGGCAAAAGCTTTACCTCTGAGCTACATTGTAACTACTCACAGCTCTTTACATACACAGACATTTCATTTACTAGAGAGAGGAAAGGCCTGGTGATACCATCCTGCTGGGTCACATGATATGCAATTCAAACAAATCACACATGCTCCCTTCTGAGCACACACAGCTGGATACAGGAGGTATGAAATGAGATTGTGGCAAAACCCCTTTAAATCACAAGCTAAGGACACGCATGAGAGATTTTTAAAGAGGGGAAACCCGAAGAAAGTTATTGGAGAGGCATATCGGACAGCTTTAGCAAGAGATAGGTCACAACTATTGACACCACAGAAACTGTCAGAGGAAAAATTAATCTACGGATTGTAGGAACGTATGGACTCTCAGGCAACTCAGATCTGCGGAATCATTGACAAATATTAGAATGTTTTACTCCAGGATAACAATTTAAAAATGTAACTCCCAGAAAGACCCTCTATAATATATCATAGAGGACGAAGCATAGGAAATCGAATAGTAAATAGCCACTTTTCAGCCCCAGTAAGAAAGGATACATGGCTGGGCGGGAAACCTCTAGGCTCCTATAAATGTTGGTCCTGCAGCTTTTGTAAATTTATCTGTCAATCTAAGGAGTTTAGGTGAGCCTCAGCAGGCCAAAAATGTAAAATTAAGACCTTTATTAACTGCCTTTCGCGTGGAGTTATATATATGGCCAGGTGTTCATGCCTACTAAACTATGTGGAAAAAATGAAACGAGAGTTTCGGAGATGTAATGGTGAGCATATAGGGGACATACGGTGTGGTATGGATACACTTATTGCTAGACATGTACGAGAAAAGCATGAGGGCAAACCTGAAGCTGTATCCTTTCAGGGGATTGACTTGATAGAACCACAAGTGAGAGGTGGTGACTGGGACCGTTTAATCCTGCAGAAAAAGTGCCATTGGATTTTTAAACTGAACAGCACACATCCTTTTGGACTTAATAAAAAATTTGACATTTACTAGTTTTTTGTGATATGCTTACCTGTATCTAGTTAAAATTCTCATCTTAGCTTGGCTATTTTATTGTATCCTTACCATTGACAATTTAGGATGGTCTCTTTATACATATGTTCGGGACATTGAGGTCCCGGGGATGCTAAACCTCCATGGTCTACATGACAAACACCATTCTGCTGTTCCTATATGGATGAGGGTCTTTAAAAATAGAATTAGGAATCTGATATGTATTCATCCTGGTTATTACTCTATATACTGTGACGACTCACTCACTTTCGGCTGCCAACTTGGTCCGTCTTCGGGTCCACGCTTGGCTCCGGAGATCGCCGTCCTCGGTACAACGGTATTGGAAAACTAATATATGGCACTCTGACACCAGGCTTTACATTCAACTGGCCTCAACTAGTTTTATTGAGGCACAGAAAAGTACAGGAACAAAAACACAACTCTATACAAAATCCTCGGCCGTTTAGCCTCTAACTAAACACAATAGCAGACCCTGTCTACCAGTTATCTGGTCCAGCACCATACACCCTGTGCTCTCCCGGTATGGTATCGGCTTCCCTCAGCTCTGCTGCTCCAAACTGCCTAGTAGCAAACCTTTCCCTCCCCCACCCCCGATCATCTGTAGTAAATCCTACCAAAAGTCCGTCCTGATGCGGGAACAGCCACCCACCCAACACTATGGCTATCTCGATAAACCACCCCATTCATTGTACCTAGCTGCTATTCTAGCAATACTGTAAGTGTTCAGTTGTAGTGTTGGGCGATTTTTATCGACAAAGTTGAAATCGGCAAGGTTTTTATGGTGAATCGATATTTCCAGTCATTCGATACTTAAGGTTAAAATTGAGCCATCATCTATTAAGATCGCGCCTTTTTCGGCGTTTGTAATTTTGGCGCCAGCAAATCATATTATAGAATAGAGCAGGGGTGAGATGTGTGTGCGACGTAATGACTGGGATGTGTATGGTTGCGATTGGCTGGATAAATTCAATGACCTCGTTTTTTCTTAGACAGCGTTTCCTGTTTACAGACTCAGTGTCTCTCAGCGCTCTCAATAGGGAAAGACGTGCGCTTGCCTGTGGGCCAAACTGCGCAGCGAAAGTGGTCTAGTTCTGCACAGAGAAACCTTGATATTAGCTGTGATCCTTGCAATTTAGTTAGATTAGAGATTTTAAATTTTATGTAGTAGGCTATGAGAATTTTAAGCGCAATCTTACGCTGTAAGTCACGGCGGAGGGAGCGGGGGGGGGGGGCCACCGGCGGGGGCGAACACAGACAAGCTCTATCTATAATGAACATTGGATAAAGTTCACCAAGACTTAGCTGTAGATATTGTAGTGGAATTTCTTTTTATTATACAGTTTTGCTATTGAAGTTATTTCCCTGGATATTGGGCAGTCTGAACTTATATTGGATAAACTTCATTTTAGTAACTGCAGGTCTTTTGTTAGCTGCAAAAACTCCACTTTATTATCAGTATACATTTCAGATAGGTCGGTCATTTTACCATTCACTGTGACTGTTTATATTTCAACCTTGCACTTATTACAATCCAGCCAAATCGTGTAGTCAGCACTCAGCTCAAGGTTGTTATTGCCAAAAATACCGTGTATCGTCACGAAAACATCACAGTTACGTGTTTTTTGTCTTTTGACGCACTCAAGTACTGTTCATTGACGCAGCATCTACGTAAATCTTAAAAACAGGCTATTCTATATTCACCAAGGTGATGGAGTGCAAAAAATACAGTTTATTATATCAAAACATAACAGTTACGTGTTTTTGACTTTTGCGCACCCAAGTACTGTTCATTGACGCAGCATCTACGTTAATCTTAAAAGCATTCTATATTCACACAGGTGGAATTTGAAGGTGCAAAAAATACGTTTATTATATCAAAACATCAACAGTTACGTGGGTTTTTGACTTTGCGCACCCATGTATGTTCTTGAGCAGAAATCTACGTTAAATCTTAAAACTAGCATTCGATATCACACAGGTGAATGAAAGGTGCAAAAAATACGAGTTTATTATATCCAAACATAACAAGTTTCGTGTTTTTTGACTTTTGCGCACCAGTATGTTCATTGACGCAGCATCTACGTAATCTTAAAACAGCAATTCTGTTATTCACCACTGGTGATGAAAGGTGCAAAAAATACAGTTTATTATATCAAATACAATAACAGTTACGTGTTTTTTGACTTTTGACGCACCCAGTACTGTTCATTGACGCACCAACTACGTAAATCTTAAAACAGCCAGTATATATTCACCACAGGTGAATTGAAGGGTGCAAAAAATACAGTTTATTATATCAAAACTAAACAGTTACGTGTTTTTGACTTTGCGAACCCAGAGTTCATTGAGCGCATCTACGTAAATCTTAAACAGACAAATTCTATATTCACCACAGGGAATTGAAAGGTGCATAAAATACAGTTTATTATTTCAAAACATAACAGTTACGTGTTTTTTGACTTTTGCGCACCCAGTACTGTTCATTGGGGGGGGGGGAGCAGCATTACGTAAATCTTAAAACAGCATTCTATATTCACCACAGGTGAATTGAAAGGTGCAAATATACAGTTTATTATATCAAAACATAACAGTTACGTCGTTTTTTTGACTTGCGCACCCAAGTACTGTTCATTGACGGCAGCATCTTCGTAATCTTCATAAACAGCATTCTATATTCACACAGGTGAATTGAAAGGTGCAAAAAAATACAGTTTAATTATATCAAAACATAACAGTTACGTGTTTTTTGACTTTTGGCACCAGTACTGTTCAATGACGCAGCATCTACGTAAATCATTTAAAAAACAGGCAATTTTATATTCACCACAGGTTGATTGAAAGGTGCAAAAAACTAAGTTTATTATATCAATACATAACAGGTACGTGTTTTTTTGACTTTTGAGCAACCAGTACTGTCTTTGACGCAGCATTACCGTAAATCATAAAACATGAATTCTCATATTCACCACTGGTGAATTGAAAGGTGCAAAAAAATACAGGTCTTATTATATAAACATAACAGTTAGTGTTTTTTTGACTATTTGCGCACCCAGTTTACTGGTTCATTGACGCAGATTACGTAATCTTAAAAACAGCAATTCTATATTCACCACAGGTGGAATTGAAAGGTGCAAAAAAATACAGTTTATTATATAAAAACATAAACAGTTACGTGTTTTTTGACTTTTGCGCACCAGTACTGTTCATTGACGCAGCATCTACGTAAATCATAAAACAGAATTCTATATTTCACCAAGGTGAATGATAGGTGCAAAAAAATACAGTTTATTATATCAAAACATAACAGTTACGTGTTTTTTGAATTTTGCGAACCCAGTACTGATTCATTGACGGGCTCAGCATATACGTAAATCATAAACCAGCAATTCTATATTCACACAGGTGTAATTGAAAGGTGCCAAAAAATTACCGTTTATTACTATCAAAAACATAACAGTTACGTAGTTTTTGCTTTTGCGCTCCAGTTACTGTTCATTAGCAGCATATACGTAAAATCTTAAATACCAGCAATCTCTATATTCACCTCAGGTGAATTGAAAGGTGCAAAAAATACAGTTTTATTATATTCCAAACATAACAGTTAAGGGTTTTTGTCTTTTGCGACACCAGTACTGTTATTGTGGCCCCCCCAGGGGGGGGGCCATATTTTCTTTTTAA
Organism: Phyllomedusa bahiana; assembly: GCA_025379985.1. NCBI lineage: Eukaryota > Metazoa > Chordata > Amphibia > Anura > Hylidae > Phyllomedusa > Phyllomedusa bahiana. Next base: position 38,145 of record JAODAL010009321.1, on the reverse strand, counting down.
CGTAAATCTTAAAACAGCAATTTCTATATCACCACAGGTGAATTGAAAGGTGCAAAAAAATACCGTGTAATATACGAAAACATAACAGATACGTGTTTTTTGACTTTTGCGCACCCAGTACTGTTCATTGACGCAGCATCTAAGTAAATCTTAAAAACAAGCAATTTTTATTCACCACAGGTGAATTGAAAGGGTGCAAAAAATACCTGTACTTATTTCAAAAAACTTTCAGTTAAGTGTTTTTGACTTTTTTTGCGACCAGTACTGTTCATTGGACGCAGCTCTACGTAATTTAAAACAGCAATTTCTATATTACCACAGGTGAAATGAAAGGTTGACAAAAATTACAGTTTTATTTACAAACTAAAACAGGTTACGTGTTTTTTGACTTTTGCGACCAGTAATGTTCATTGACGCAGCCATTACGTAAATACTTAAACAGCAATTCTTATTCACCACAGGTGAATGAAAGGTGCAAAAATACAGTTTATTATATTCAAAACATAAGTTACGTGTTTTTTGACTTTTGCGCACCAGTACTGTCATTGACGCAGCATCTACGTAAATCTTAAAACAGCATTCTATATTCACCCACGGTGAATTGAAAGGTGCAAAAAAATACAGTTTATTATATTCAAACATAACAGTTACGTGTTTCTTTGGAACTTTTGCGCACCCAGTACTGTTCATTGACGCAGCATCTACGTAATCTTAAAACAGCAATTCTATATTCACCAAGGTGAATTGAAAGGTGCAAAAATACAGTTTATTATTTCAAAACATTACAGTTACGTGTTTTTTGACTTTTGCGCACCAGTATGTTCATTGACGCAAGCATCTTGTAAATCTTAAAACAGCAATTTTATTCACACAGGTGAATTGTAAAGGTGCAAAATATACAGTTTATTATATCAAAACATAACAGTTACGTGTTTTTTGACTTTGCGACCCAGTACTGTTTCTTTACGCAGCATCTACGTAAATCATAAAACAGAAATTCTATATTCACCACAGTTTAATTAAAAGGTGCAAAAAATACAGTGTTATTATATCAAAAACAGAACATGTTTACGTGTTTTTTGACTTTTGGCACCCACGTACTGTCATTGACGCAGCATCTACGTAAATCTTAAAAACAGCAATTCTATATTCACACTGTGAATTGAAAGGTGCAAAAAAATACGTTTATTATATCAAATTAACATTTACTGTATTTTTGACTTTTGCGCCACCCAGTACTGTTCATTGAACACAGGCATCTAGTTAAATCTTAAAACAGCAATTTCTTATATTCACTCAGGTGAATTAGAAAGGTGCAAAAATACAGTTTATTTATATCAAAACTTAACAGTTTCGTGTTTTTTGACTTTTGCGCACCTGTACTGTTATTGGAGCAGCATCTACGTAACTCTTAAAACAGCAAGTCTTTATTCACCACTGGTGAATTGAAGGTGCAAAAAAATACAGTGTATTATTACGAAAACATAACAGTTACGTGTTTTTGACTTTTGGCGCACCAGTACTGTTCATTGACGCAGCATCTACGTAAATCTTAATAAACAGCAATTCTATATTCACCAAAGGTGAATTGAATGGTGCAAAAAATACCGTGTATTATATCATAAACATAAACAGTTACGTGTTTTTTGCCTTGCGCACACCTGTACTGTGCATTGACGCAGCATCTACGTAAATCTTAAAACAGCAATTCTATATTCACACAGGTGATTGAAAGGTGCAAAAAAAATACAGTTTATTATATCAAAACATATCAGTTACGTGTTTTGACTTTGCGCACCCAGTACTGTTCATTGACGAGCTCTACGTTAAATCTTAAAATACTGCAATTCTATTATTCACCCACAGCGTGAATTGAAAGGTGTAAAATTCAGTTATTATATTCATAAACATAAACAGTTACGTGTTTTTGACTTTTGCGCACACCCAGTATGTTCATTGACGAAGCATCTACGTTTATCTTAAAACAGCAATTCGATATTCACCACTGGTGATTGAAAGGTGCAAAAAATTACAGTTTATTATATCAAAACATAACAGTTCGTGTTTTTTGAATTTTGCGCAACAGTACCCTATTAACAGTTCATTTGACGCAGGCAATTACGTTAAATCTTAAAAAGACTATTTCTATATTCACCAGGTGAATTGAAAGGTGCAAAAATTACGTGTTTACTATCATAAAATATAAAACAGTTAAGTGTTTTTTGACTTTGCGCACCCAGTAGTTCATTGACGCTGCATCTACGTAAATCTTAAAACAGCAATTCTATATTCACCACAGGTCGAATTGAAAGGTGCAAAAATACCATTTATTATAAACCCAAAACATAAACAGATACGTGTTTTTTGGAATTTTGACCCCAGTCCAGGATTTTGTTGATAGAACCTTGCAGTTAAATTTGAATTCCAGCAATTTTGTTTTGATTAGAGGATTTGAGAAATAGCTGGATTTGCACAACGTCTTTTAATAAGTGTAATTCCCAAACTATTCCATACCACTTCTCAAAATTTTTATTTCTGGATCTATGGAGCGAAATGCAAGGTGGGAAGCGAGCAATGAGGGGGGTTGCACATGGAGGTAGAGGTACGAGAGATGGTGCTCTTCCAGTGCTGGCGGACAAACACGCATGCCAGCGGGATCGTCAGTTGACAGGCACCGTCAGGCCTGTCATCGCTGGTTAGGGCCCTGTGAATCTAAGTAACGTAACATCGTCGCCAAATTTCTGTCCTTCAGTGGTTAATGCAACTGCATCTAGCATGTCTTAACCTCCTGTCCTCGCAGGCACGGCCACAAATGTCGTCATCAGCATCATCAGCCGTCCAACATGAAGCAGCCCAAATGTCAACTCGTGTACCCACCACTGTGGATAATCCATTGTCTGAAGACCTCTTTGATGACAAAATGCGGTTGGGGTCAGAAGGCATGTTAAAAGATCAAGAGGATGATTTAGTCTGCTCTGACGCCCAGTTACTGATGCCATCAGAGGAGGTGAAGGAAGCCGGTCAATCGGCAAAAATCCCGGGCGGTCGGCAACGCCTTGCAGTGCCCCTTGCTTGTAGCCGCAGCTTCTGGATGCAGAAAGTCAGGACGACCAAGTCACCTGTGTTGATGATGATGATGATGACGACATTGCGGATCCATCCTGGTCTTTCCGCAGAATTTGCTTGCGAGCGCTTCATCAGTGGACGAGGAGGAAGACGATGGGGTAGTGTCAATACGGGTCCCGCCACAAAAAGGGAGAGGGCGGTCGCAGAAGTCCGCTGATATGATTCCGCCAGCCACGGTCAGCGCAAACCCCGCTCCTCGCTTATCGCCGTCAAAAAGGTCCAGGACCTCTCAAGCCTGGGCCTTCTTTGAGCAAGCCTCTGATTCACCCAGCGATGTCATATGCCGCCTTTGCCGTAAACGCATAAGTAGAGGCAAGAACCTTAAGTGGTTAACCACCACCAACATGTCTAGTCACATGCAGCGAATGCATGAGTTGAAATGGAGGGAACACTTGGCCAAAAAAGGCCAGACCGACGCCGGGCCTCCAACCACTGTCACACCCTCTGTCTCCGCCTCCTCCTCCTCCGCCACCACCAAGCGTTCCTCAGCTGCCCATGTCTCTCAGAGTCATGATCAGGGATCAGCCTCCGCTTCAGCCTCCACCGTCGCCCGAGTACCACCAGCACCACCAGAGACCCATCCTACCCCTTCTCCTTCCGCCAGTTTGACGACCTGCACGCCGTACAGCGGCCAGTCTAGCAGCCAGCCTTCTGTCTTCCAGGTTTGGGAGCAGAAAAAAAAACTTTAACCCAAACCATCGTAAAAAGCCAAAAGCCAGAATGTCGGCATTGCCAGGCTTTTGGCCTTGGAAATGTTGCCTTTCCGTCTGGTGGACACAGATGGGTTCCGCCACGTCATGGCCCCGCCTGCCCCCAATACCAGATGCCGAGCAGGCATTTCTTTGCCAGAAAAGCCGTCCCTGCCCTGGCCAGCCACGTGTCATCTAAAATTTCAAGCGCGTTGTCTGCATCTGTGTCCGGAAAAGTCCATCTCACCACCGACACATGGACTAGTAAGCACGGCCAAGGCCGCTATATCTCTGTGACAGCTCACTGGGTGAGCTGGGTGGATGTCTCTGGGGGTGACGGTGGCTCTCAGGCTCGGCGCACGCTCTTCAAAACCGCAGGGATGGTGCAGGGCTCTTTCCCCCAAGGTCCTCTGGTGGCATCACGTGCCAGAGACACCAGGCCGTGTTGAAATTAATCTGCCTTGGAGACCGTCCACACACAGGTCAGGAGCTGTGGACGGCTCTAAGCAACGAGACCGAGCGCTGGCTGGGTGACAAGAACCTTGTGCCAGGCAAGGTGGTGTGCGATAACGGGCGAAATCTGCTGGCCGCCCTTAAGATCGGTAGGCTGGAGCACATCCCTTGCCTGGCACATGTCATGAACCTTGTCGTCCAGAAATTCTAAAGAGCTACCCGGGTCTGGACTGCCTGCTGAAGAAGGCTCGAGGTCTGAGTTCGCACTTCCGCCGTTCGCACCCTGCTTCGTCCCGCCTGGCTGCGTTGCAGCGTCAGCTCGGCCTCCCCGTCAACCGTCTCATTGTTGACGTGGCAACACGCTGGAATTCCACCCTCCACATGCTCCAGCGATTGTGGCAGCAGCGCAATGCCATTACGCAGTACGAAGTGACACATGGCCTGACAAGCAGCGGTACGGACCTCGGGGTGTTGAACCACCGAGAGTGGAGGCAGGTGAAAGAGCTCTGCACCATCCTTGCCAGTTTTGAAGAAGCCACCAAAATGGTCAGTGCGGACAATGCCCTTGTCAGCATGAGCATTGTGGTGATCTTAGTTCTGGAACGATCGTTGGACACTCTGAAACAACAGGTCCCGCCAGCGACGGAGGAGGAGACGGACACAGATGCGGACACGGAGCCTTTCTCTCCGTCAAATCCACAAGGCCCGACAGTTTCACAATTTCATCGGTCTTCATTAGGCAGTGGTTCGGGGTCCAGAGCTAGTGCAAGGTGGCGCATCAGCTCTCAGGGTGCATCATCTCAGGCAAGTCAGGGCTGTGTTGAAGCTGTGCCGGAGGCAGCGGAGGAGGAGGAGGAGGAGGTATTCCTAGACACCGATGTTACCGACGTCCCTGCCTTGGAAAGAGGTTGGCGCGAATTTGAGGCGGAGGAGGAAGATGAGGAAGATCAGTTTGCTAGTGCCCCTCGACCCGAGGCTTGGGAAATCAAGGCTCCATCTCTCACATGAGTGCTTGGATGCTCCATTTCCTCCAACATGATCCTCGCATTAAGGCCATCAAAATGAACAACAGTTACTGGGTGGCCACCCTCCTGGATCCCCGGTACAAAACAAAAATCAGCACTTTCCTTCCACCCACCCAAATAGAGAGTAAAATGCAGGAAATGGAGACCTTGCTGATTGATCAACTGGAGACATCTGTTGCGTCTGCTTCACGTTCCCAAATGTCACGGTGGAACAACATCAGCGACGTGACAGCAGTAGAGTGCCAAGTAGGCGTAGCGGCAGCAGCAGGCAAGGTGGCAGAAGCCTAATGGGTGACCTCTGGCAATCTTTGTTTACCACCTCACCAACGCATGCAATGCAGGGCACACATCCAACACACAGAGATCAGCTTAAGATCATGGTGCACGACTATCTGCGTCTCAACACCCATGTTTTTGCATGTGTTCCGGACCCAATAGACTTCTGGGTATCCAAAATGGACGAATGGCCCGAGCTGGCTCGTCACGCCATAGAGGTGTTGTCCTGCCCAGCAGCCAGCGTCATATCTGAGCGGACCTTCAGCACAGCTGGAGGAGTCATTACAGACAAACGCATCCGGCTTTCCACAGATAATGTGGATCGTTTGACTTTCATCAAGATGAATCAGGCATGGATCTCTGATGATGTTGTGGCCCCAATTGCCGAGGTCACCGATTAGTTGCCAGTCTACTTCACATTCCTTTTCAAACAGAAATGGTCCTCTTGAAAACTTTTTTTTAAAATGATCATTTCTTACTGCAATTTTTTATTCTCTTTTCCCAACAGTTCATTTTGCTGGTTTTGCTGTGAGGAGACTGTAAAAGACAGCAAGGTTTCATGACAACACCGTATTCCATTTACTCACTTTATCTTAAGAAGTTTTCGCATTGTCAATGGTTTTGAGGTCATGTTGCTGTGAGATACAGCAATAATCATGGTCCTTTGGAACAGAAATGTGACTTCTAAGTGGCATTTTTTCCCTCACAATTTTTAATAGTGGCTGAGAAGTCTTATTTATAATTTTGGGGGTTCTGTTGCTGTGTGATACAGCTATAATTATGGTCCTTTGGAACAAGAAATGTGGCTTCTTAAGTGGCATTTTTCATCACAATTTTTAACAGGGGCTGAGACGTCATATTTATAATTTTTTCGAGGGGTCTGTTTTCTGTGAGACAAAGACATCCCCACTATTCTCCTAGCGGGAGCAACGCAGGCTCACAGAAATGTGGCTTACTAAGTGGCATTTCTCCATCACAATTTTTAAAGTGCTGAGAAGTCTTATTTTATTAATTTTTGGGGGGTCATGTTGCTGTGAGATACAGCAATAATTATATTCCTTTGGAAATGAAATGTGGCTTCTAAGTGGCATTTCTCCATCACAATTTTTAACAGTGGCTGAGAAGTCATCTTTAGTATTTTTTGGGGTCATGTTGCTGTGAGATACAACAATAATCATTGTCTTTGCGAACAGAAATGTGGCTTCTAAGTGGCATTTCTCCCTCACAATTTTTAACAGTGGCTAAGAAGTCATTATTATTAATTTTTTGGGTCATGCTGCTTTGAAATGCAGCAATACTAACAGGGTCCTACTTCTAAAAACTTTTGTTTTCTAACAGACATTTGTTCTCACAATTGTCAACCAAAAGTGGCTCAAGGGTCATGTTTTGAATTTTTGGGCGCATTTTGCTTATGTCATGCAGTAACACTCAAAGTGCCTCTATTATTAAAAAAATGTTGTTTTAAACAGACATTTGTTCTTCACAATTGTCCAAAGTGCTCAAAGGGTCATGCTTTGAATTTTTTTGGGGGGCATTTTGCTGTGACATGCAGCTATATACAGGTCCTTTTATAAAAAAAAATGTTATTTCTAACAGACATTTGTTCTTTCACAATTGTCAAAAGTGGGCTCATGGGTCTTGTTTGAAATTTTTTTTTGAGGCATTTTGCTGTGAAATGCAGCTAGACTACAGGGGTCCTATTGTAAAAAAATTGTTTCTAACAGAATTTGTTCTTCACAATTGTCAAGAGTGGCTCAAGGGTGATGATGCTGTACAGAAAACAGGAATAGGTACGGAACTGTTAATGGACACATATTGCAAAATGACTTGTTTTTGCAAGCATCTTTAATGTAGCCGCATATACCTTATTGAGACAACCCATTTTAATACTAATTAAAAAAGAGAAGAAACAAAAGACATGGTGGGATTCCATCCTATTTAAAAAATGTTTTTTTCTAGAATTTAAAAACTACTAAAAAACTTGCTGTACAAAATAGCTTGTGTGTAAAAAAAATTCCTTCTGAATTGCCAAGGGAGGTACAGGAAGACTTGACCAGATGTGGTTAATTCAGAGGACATGGAGTATGGAGCACGGACAGAGGAAACAAAGAACAGAGACAGTTTCCTCAGCACGTTTGAGTAAAAATGAGAAAATGAATGACAAGAAAAGGGAACCTGGGTGGAACAGGAGCGTTTAAACCACCAGTATTTCCAAGTGAAGATCAAGATCTGGTCCGCATCATACGGAGGGGCAAACTGTACCAGATCTTGACTGTGTAATGAGGAAGTGGAGTCATACCTGACCAATTCCATTCCACACTCTGCTTCAGCAGACTGTTTTCATTGCTGCATCATAGGCGCATTTTACCGTTGTTAATAGATCGACGGACGCCAGCCTCGGGCTCTCACCGCACCCATCTGTAACTCCGGCCCCTGGAAGCTAACCTGATGTTATAGATGACTAACGTAGTGGGCTTCACCGCACCCACTGATAAGTCTGTCCCTGCAGCTGGTGATTAGGACATTTTGTAATTACTTATGGGGTGAGCGGCGAATTAAACACATCTACACGTGTAAAAAATACCTTTAAAAAAAAACCTGCAGGGAGGCGGTGTATGTTGTATGTTTATCCACACTTGAAAAAAAAAAGCATAAATGATCAATAATGTAAAACTATAAATAAAATTCACACTAACTTAATTTTGCAAACAAAGTCAGTTACCACAAAAATATTACTAAATGGCCAGTCTCACTGTACAAAATAGCATAGTGCCACTTTGTGATCTGTGGGTCAAACAGGTTCTGGGGTTTCATTCTGCGGTACTGGACGGATATAAGTTCCACATGTCCAGTGGAAACTAAATTGGTGGTTTCAAAAGACTATTTTCCCAGCACTTTATTATCTGTGGGGTCAGACAGGTTAATGGTCATTCTGCGGGTAAAGGGACAGGTATACGCTATGTCAGTGAAACTAAAATGGTGGTTGTTGAAAGACTCTTTTTCCGGACTTTTTAAATGGTGGTGCTCATGCATGGTTGGGGACTCTTGCTGGGGCCCAGGACCGGTATTGTCAATGTCAGTGAAACTAAAAATGGTGGTTGAATGACTCCTATTTCGGCACTTTTATCTGTGGGTCAGACAGGTTTAATGGTCATTCTGCGTACAGGAACAGATATAGTCAAAAGTCCAGTTCAAACTAAAAATGGTGGTTGAAAGACTCTTTTTCCGGCACTTTTTAAAATCTGGGGGTCATGCAGTTTTGGGGGCTCATGCTGTGACTCAGGACAGGTATCGTGTGTAGTGTGTATCCCAGTTCAACTAAAATGGTGGTTGAAAGACTCCTTTTCACAGCACTTTTTAATCTCTGGGGTCAGACGGGTTTTAATGGGGTCATATGGTGGTACGGAACAGTTATAGTCAAATTGTCAGTTCAACTAAAATGGTGTTGAAAAGATCCTTTTTCCACACCACTTTTTAATCTGTGGGGCAGACAGGTTTAATGGTCATACTGCGGGTACAGGACGATAATAGTTAATGTCCAGTTCAACTAAAAATGGTGGTTCAAAGACTCCTTTCCCGGCACTTTTTATCTGGGGGCTTCATGCAGGTTTGGGCTCATGCTGTGACTCAGGACAGGTATAGTTCATTGTCCAGATTAACTAAAATGGTGGTTGAAAGACTCCTTTTCACAGCACTTTTAAACTTGGGCAGACGGGTTTAATGGTCATACTGAGGGTACAGAACAGGTATAGTCAATGTCCCCCAGCTTCAACTAAAAAATTGTGGTTGAAAGACTCCTTTCCCACCACTTTTTAATTGTGGGTCAGAAGGTTTATATGGTCATACTGCTCTAGGTACAGGTCAGATATAGTTAATGTCCAGTTCAACTTAAAATGTAGGTTCAAAGACTCCTTTTCCGGCACTTTTAAATCTGGGGGTCTGCAGGGTTTGGGGCTCATGCTGCGTTTCCCAGGACAGGGGTATTTCATGTCCAGTTCAAGTAAAATTGATGGTTTAAATAATACTGCCTTCTGGCACTTTTTTATTTGTGGGTGATGGTGGTTTATGGGTCATGCTGTGGTACATGAGAGGGATTGTGATTGGTGTGTTTTTTTTTCCTGTGGCTATTTGTAACCTAAGTGTGTTGCCTAACGATGTAAGAACGTTTCATTTGACTGTTGTGGTTGTTATATTCCAGCTTCTCCAGCCCTACCTGTTTAAGTGTAAGAATAAGGTGTTGTTGCTCTCCATAGACTTAGATGTCATTCGCTCATATTACTATCGACTTATCTTGTTCGATGCCAACGTAAATCGTTCTCAACACTAATTAAAATCTTTTCGCGATCTTATCAGTGATCGTTGAACATTTTCTGAATGTATAGAACATGTACGTACTGCCCTGCAAGCTCTCAGGGAAAACCATTTGCATGTGAAACTAGAGTGTCTCTTCTAAATGGATCTTGTCAAGGTTTGGCTATTTTGGACTGGTACAACCGAATCTTAAAACTCTGTAGATATTCTTGCTGTTTTCTAATTATTCCATAGCGTTTATCTTTATTTTTTTTTTTTTTTTATAGCCAAACTTATGTCGGACTTTACAATAAAAGGGGAGAACCTAAGTAATTGGAAACCTGAAGCCATTCTCCCGGCTGAAACTCTGAAATTATGTTTTACTGTAGCCCCTGTTTTGGTTCAGCCCAATCTCTAGCGCCCCTTTATTGTGAAAGTTGATGCTTTTGAGGTAGGAGTAGGGGCAGTTCTCATGCATAGACCTCCCCCTTTGACTAACCTACACTCCTGTGGCTTTTTCTCACTTACATATTTCCCAACAGCAAGGAATTACGACATTATGAAACAAGAAAAGTAGACATTTGAGGAATGGTGTCATTTCTTGAAGGCAACAAAGCATCAGGTTACAGTATTGCTGACCATAAGGAGCTGAATTATCACGAATCTGCTGTGAGACCTAATCCCAGACAGGCTAGTTGGGCCCTATTTTTTTTTTACCAGATTTGACTTAAATGTTACATATAGACCTGACTCCAAGAATATTAAGGCTGATGCATTGTCCTGAAGCCTTTGGACCATTGTCCCAGCTTTCTAATTTGAAAATATTATCGCGTCAAGCATGATTTGTAACAGGAGTGTACGGTTTATGGCTACATACTGGAGGACTTTATGTACTTAATTCGGAATCCAGTTGTCCTTTTCCTTGGTGTTCCATCCTCAGTCTAATGGTCAGACTAAATTTTTTAATCAGACTCTTGAACAATGCCCTAAGGTATTGCTATTGTTTATACAGTCAGGCTGCCCTTCCTGCTGGATGCCATTAGCTTACAGACTGTGAACAGAAAGCATTGCTCTCTCTTTGCTGTGCTTTTTCAAAAGCAGGCAGACACCATTTCCCAGCAATTTCACAAACGAAAAGCTGCTAGATAGATTAGTTAGGTTAGGGGTACAGCAAGATTAGGGAATTCTAGACAGTTTTAGTCAGAGATTTGGATGTAGCTGCATACTGTATCTTTGCATTGCCCAAAACTTCCTTGCTGCAGTTTCTGAGAAGGGGGGCAGCTTGTTTCTGGGGCCAGCTTGTCCAGCAGACACTGTTACGGAAATCTCTCAAAAGAAATCACTTGGATATAGAAGTTTATTGCAGAAAATGTCATTCTGAGGCCACAATGTCCGTGCTGCAGTGTAATATGGACAGCCAGTGTACAGGACACTGTTAGAATATCAGCACTAAACAGAAATAGCTGTGACACAGTTTTTTTCCAGAAAATTTCATTCCATGCCTCAAAATTGTATGCTGCCGTTCTGGTGGTGGTGGAGGTGGGTGTGGGGGAGCAACCGGTATAAAAGACCCCATCCTTTCATAAGACCCAATTTCATAAGACCCAATTTGATTGGTTGTCAGAGTTTTTCCACACCTAATTTTATAGCTTTTCCATAGAAAAAATTCTATTTCTACTCCTTGTTGTCAGTTGTCGGATCCTACCACATTTCTTAGATATTCCTTAGAAAAAAATTCTATTTCTATTCCTGGTTGTCAGTTGTCGGAAAAGACCACATTTTTGAGCTATTCCGTAGAAAAAATGTCTATTGCTAGTCCTACTTGGAAATTGTAAATTACATGAACTAAAGGAAGTACACTGTTGATTGGTTGTCAGAGTTTTTCCACAACACCTAATTTCATAGATATTCCATAGAAAAAATTCTATTTCTACTCCTGGTTGTCAGTTGCCAGATCAGACCACATTTCTTAGATATTCCGTAGCAAAAAAATCTATTTCTATTCCTGGTTGTCAGTTGTCGGAAAAGACCACTTTCTCTGAGCTATTCCATAGAAAAAAGTCTATTTCTAGTCTTACTTGGCAGTTTTAAATTACAAGGACAGAAGGATGAACACTGTTGATTGGTTGTTAGAGTTATTCCACAACACCTAATTTCATAGATATCTTTCCGTAGAATTTTTTTTATTTCTACTCCTGGTTGTCAGTTGTCGCAAAAGACCACATTTCTGAGCTATTCCATAGAAAAAAGTCTATTGCTAGTCCTACAAAACAGTTTTAAATTACAAGGACGGAAAGAAGAACACTGTTGATTTGGTTTTACAGTTCTTCCCTAAAACCGCATTTCACAGATATTCGATTGAAACAATTCTGTTTCTAATCCTAGTTGAAGTTGGAAATTATTAGGGGGGATTTTAAGAAACTTGGATTTGCTGTTTTGCAGTTACAGTTCTTCAATAAGAGACTGTGAACAAATCTTCTAGACCTTTTAAATATTTATCTTTCTGAACATGGAGCACAGTAGAGATGGTAAGCGAGCAAGGAGAGTGGTAGGATGTGGAGCTAGAGGTACAAGACAAGGTGCTCCTTCCAGTGCTCCGGACAACACACAACTGAAATCGTCAGTTGCCGGACTGTCAGGTCTGTTATCGGTTGGTGGGTTCCCTGTGAATCTCAGTACTGAAGAGCATTGCCAATATGTTCTTTAGTGGTTAACACAACCTGCATCCAGTGGTTTCACCTCCACGTCCTCTCAGTCACGACCACAAATGTCGTCATCACCATCGTCACCATCAGTTCAACCTGAAGCAAACACAGCCCTAAATGTCAAACAATGTACAGATCACTGTGGATAATCCATGTTCTGAAGAGGTCTTTGATGACACAATGCAGTTGGAGTCAGAAGGCATTTCAAAAGATCAAGAGGCCAAAGAGGATGATTTTGTCTACTCTGATGCCCAATCGCTGATGCCGTCAGAGGAGAAGGAAGCTGGTCAGTCGGCAGAAATCCCGAGTGGTCAGCAACACCTTGTAGTGCCTGTGGCTTCTAGCCCGCAGCTTCAGGATGTAGACTGTCGGGACAAGGATTTCACCTGTGATGATGATGTTGATAGTGACATTGCAGATTCAACGTGGTCTTTTCAGCAGCATTTGCTTGCGAGCGCCTCATCAGTGGTGGAGTAGGAAGATGGTGGGGTAGTGTCAGTGCGGGTCCGTCCTCAGAAATGGAGAGGGCAGTCGCACTAGTCTGCTGACATTAATCCGCCAGCCATGGTCAGTGGTGGCAGCGGAAACACCGCTACTAGGTTTTCACCATCGAAGAGGTCCAAGACCTGTGAAGCCTGGGCCTTTTTCGATCAAGCCTCAGATTCGACGTCATATGCCAGATTTACCGTCAACGCATCAGTAAATGAAAGAATCTAAAGACTTTAACCACCACAAACATGAAAAGACACATGTATCTAAAGCATGAATTGATGTAGAGGAATCACTTGGAGAAAAAAGGCCACACAGGTCCTGGGCTTCCAACCACTGTGAGATCCTCTGTCTCCTCCTCCTACTCCACCACTTCCAAGACCAAGTGGTCCTCTGCTGCCCATGTCCCAAAGTGGCATCAGCAAGCACCAGCCCCAGTGCCAGACACTGTCACCTGATTACCACTATCACCACCAGAGACACACCCTACCCCTTCTCCTTCCACCAGTTTGACCTGCATGCCATACAGCAGCCACTGTAGCAGCCAGCCTTCTGTGTTCCAGGTGTGGGAGCAGAAGAAATGCTTTCACCCCAACCATCCTAAAGCCAAAAGCCTGAATTTTGTCATTGAAAGACTGTCGGCCTTGGAAATGTTGCCTTTCCGACTAGTGGACACAGATGGGTTCCGCCACGTCATGGCCCTGGCATGCCCCTAATACAAGATGGTGAGCAAGCATTTCTTTTCCAGAAAAGTCATTCCTGCCCTGGCCAGCCATATGTCAGAAAAAATTTCCAGCACATTGGCTGCATCTGTGTCAAGCAAAGTCCATCTGACTACAGACATATGGACTAGTAAGCACGGTCAAGGGCGTTACATCTCAGTGCTCACTGGGTGAGATGGGTGGATAACAGTGTCTCTGGTGATAATGGTGGGTCTCAGGCTCAGCGGACACTCTTCCACACTGCTGGGATGTTGTAGGTTCAAGATCCCCAAGCTCCATGGGTAGCATTGCGTGCCAAGAGAAACCAGGTTGTTCTGAAATTAATCTGTCTTGGAGACCGTCAACACACAGGTCAAGAGCTGTGGACGGCTCTGCGCAATGAGACCGACCACCCTGCTTCGGCTCGACTGGCTGCGTTGCAGTGTCATCTTGGCTTCTTCGTCAACCGTCTCATTGTTGACGGGGCAACATGCTGGAATTCCACCCTCCACATGCTCCAGCGATTGTGGCAGCAGCATAATGCTATTATACAGTATGAAGTGGTGCAAGGCCTAACAAGCAGTGGTGCGGACCTCGGGGTGTTGAGCCATAGAGGGTGGAGGCAGGTGAAAGATCTCTGCAGTTTCATTGCCAGTTTTGAAAACGCTACCAAAATGGTCAGTCAGGACAATGCCCTTTTCAGCATGAACATTTTGGTGATATTTGTACTGGAACAAGTGTTAGACACTATGAAGCAGCAGGTCCCAGCAGTGATGGAGGAGGAGGCGGACACAGATGCGGACACAGAGCCTTACTCGCCGTCGGATCTAGAAGGCCCGACTGTTTCCCAACTTTAGTGGTCTTCTTTAGGCAGTGGTCTGGGGTCCAGGGCTGGTGCAGGGCGGCACTTCAGCTCTCAGAATACAGAATATGAGGCTAACCAGGGCTGTGGTGATGCTGAGAATGAGGAAGCAGAGGAGCTTCAGTGGTAAGAGGTTGGCACAGATTTGAGGAGGGGGAGGAAGACGAGGAAGCTATGTTCAGTGCCCCTCAACCCCGAGGCTTGGGAAATCCTGGCTGCATCTCACACATGAGTGTTTGGATGGAACATTTCCTGCAACATGATCCACGCATCAAGGCAATCAAAATGAACAGCAGTTATTGGGTGACCACCCTCCTTGATCCATGTTACAAATCAAAAGTCAGCAAAGAACTTCCACCCACACACATTGACAAAAGAATGCAGGAATTTGAGACTGTGCTCATTGATCAACTCGAGACATCTGTTGTGTCTTCTTCACGTTCTAATGTCACGGTGGAACAACATCAGCAACGTGCCAACAGTAGAGTGGCAAGTAGCAGCAGTAGGCAGCGTGGCAGAAGCAATTAATGACATGTGTCAATCGTTATTTACCACCTCACCAACACCTACAAGGCAGGGCAGAATTGAGACATATAGAGACTGCCCTAAGACCATGGTCGATGACTATCTGCGTCTCAACACCAATGTTTTTGTACAATCGACTTTTGGGTGTCCAAACTGGAGGAATGGCTTGAGCTTTGCTCGGTCATGCCAAAGAAGTGTATATCCTGCCCAGCAGCTAGCGTTATCTCTTGTGAACGCACTTTCAGCCAGCTGGCGGGGTGATAACAGTCAAATGTAATTCGGGCTTTCCCCTGAGAATGTGGATCTTTGACTTTTATCAAAATGAAGCAAGCGTGGATCTCTGATGATTTGGTGCCCCAGTTGCTGAGGTCACTGATTAGTAAACTGTAGGCAGGCCTTAACTTCACAATGTACAATACACATTCATATTGCAAAAAAATGGTCCTAATGAAAAAACTTTATTCAAAAATACTAATTTCTTATTGCTAATTGTATTCAGATTGTCCATAAGGTGCATTTTAGAGATGGGCTAATTGGATTCTAACAAGTGGAATGCGTTGGAATTTCAGGAAAACTTCGGTTCTGAACGAAGTCGAAATTGGGGGGGATGTGTTGTGGGGGTGGGGAACTCGAGGGAACGAAGCATGCTTTAATCGATAAAATGTTGCGAGCACATGGGCGTTACATGGGCAAATAACTCTGGGAGGAGAAGGGCATAGCCTACATGAAATGTGCAAAGATGAAGCAATTCAGAGACCAGCGGGATTCTGTGACATCACCGCACTATATAAGTCGGGCGCGACGCTGGAACTCATACCGCTCTCACTGTTAGAGTAGGGAAAGTGCGCCGCGGCGCTATATTATAGCGATACTAAAGAAACCTCATTTTATACAGCGATTTTCGGGTGACACAGCTTGTCTCAGAGACTGATTCTCTTACAAAAGAAAAATTCTAATTCTGATTATTGTTGGGGTAATTGAACTGAAAATCCAGAGTGCGTCCAATGCAGCCATCATATACATTTTAATGCTATCTGCTCACACACATTGAATATCCAAGGGTTATCTAAGCCTGTTCCTGTTGTATTCATTTAAAAGAAAAAGCGTTTTATACAATCCAAAATACCACTTTAATTTTTGGTTGGTCATTTCTTTTGGTGCAATTTACATCCAGGTTAATTAAGCGTTGTTCAGCTGTTGTGGGTTACTAAAAGAAAACGTTCTTTTTCACCGCCAAAGAAGCAAATTTGCCTGTATATAATCCATAACCGAAGGTTAATTACAAGTTTTTTCTGTTGTTGTGTACCGTAAAATCACGCCATTTTAATACGCCACAAAGCTTGGTAATTTTTGGTTGCTCAATTCTTTTTGTGCAATTTACTCCAAGGGTAACTAAGTAATTTTCTGCAGTTGAACGTAGAAAAAGAAACGTCTTTTTTCACCGCCAAAAAATAAATTTTGCCTGTAGCTAATTCATAACCGAAGGTTAATCAACAAGTTTTTCTGGTTGTTGCTTACCGTAAAATACACGCCATTTTTAACAAGCTAGAAAGCTGGTAAATTTGTGGTTTCTCAATTCTTTTGCGTCAATTATACATCCAGGGGTTTAATTAAGTCGTTGTTCTGCCTGTTTGGACACTAAAAGAAACGTTCTTTATTCACCGCCAAAGAAGCAAATTTGTCTGTAGCATAATTCATAACCGAATGTTAATACAATTTTCTAGTTTTGTTCCAAAAAATACACGCCGTTTTTAACACACTACATAGCTGGTAATTGTTGACAGCACATTTCTTTTGCTCACTTTACATCCAAGGGTTAACAACGTATTTTTCCTGCAGTTGAATTTTAGTAAAGAAATCGTTCTTTTCACCACAAAAAAATAAATTTTGTCTGTAGCTATAGATTGGGCGAATCGATTCTAACCAAGTGAATCCGTTTAAGAATTCAGGAAAACTTCGTTTCGGAACGAAGTCGAACTTGGATACTTCACAAGAACGAAGTGTGCCTTTTGATTGATAAAATGGCTGTGCGAGCACTTGGCCGTTACATGGGGCAAAGAACTCTGGTGAGGAAAAGGGGCATAGCTGCCATGACATGTGCAAGATAAAGCCAATCAGAACCCGTACGGATACTGTGACTCACCAGCAACAATATAAGTTCCGGCGCTGACGGCTGTGGAGATCATACCACTCTCACTGTACTGAGTAAGGGAAGGTGTCTGCCTGTGCTGCTAATGATAGTGATACTAAAGAACTCATCTTTTATCAGCGATTTTTTGGGGGTGTCACAGCTTGTCTCAGAGACTGCTTATCTCTTAATTTTCTATTTCAGATATTGTGAGGTATTGGATCAGAAGTCCAGTGTGCATCCAGTGCAAGCTGCATATACATTTACAATGCTATCTGCTCACAGCACATTGAATATCCAAGGGTGATCTAAGCCTGTTCCTGTGTATTCATTTAAAGAAACAGCGTTTTTACAATACATATTCCACTTCCATCTTTTGGCTGCCAATACATTTGCGCATTACATTCAGGGGTTAATTAAGCGTGTTTCTGCTGCAGTGGTGGAGTAAAAGATCCGCTTTTTTCATCTCCAAAAAGACCTATACCTTGTAGCATAATCCCAAGCGAGGTTAATACAAGTTTTTCTCTTGCTGTGTACCGTAAAATACACGCCATTTGTAACACGCTACAAAGCTGGTATTTTGGCTGCTCAATTTCTTTTGTGCAATTAACCCAGGGGTTAATTAAGCGTTGTTCTGCTAGTTGTGGTGACCTAAAATAAACTCGTCTTTTACACCGCCAAGGAGCATGATATCTGGACCGTTGATTGATTGTAATAGTCAGGGAGTTGTCTTCGTCAGAGGTGGTGAATCCATTACTACCTATAAATTGGGAGGCGTGCCCTGGGTGCAACAGCTGTTGGGACAGGAATGACCCACCACATCTGAAACACGTAATGATGAAACTGCATGATGTTGATGCAGGGCCCTGTGTAACAAATGAAAGGTCCCCCAGTCAACTTTCTTTCTGCCACAGATTCTACATAATAGTTATGTTCAACCCTCCTCTGGTGTCTCGTCAAAAAAACTGCACACCACCGAGGAGTGATTTACCACCAAAGCGCTGCACTGACTACTGTTACCACCGCTGTGACCTGCAAGTGGGTGTCTAAATCGTGGCCGATTTGGCTCCCAACCTCGCACTGCAGCCACCCTGCTGATTCCCTGCCACACTACCGACTTAACGTGCTGCGCCAGCTGCCTGACACTCAAGCTGCTGCTCACTTCTCCCTAATGAAAATGATGAACCCTTGTACACAGTTGGTCTGGATCAGCTGATCAGCAACACATGGCTTTCAAAACCACCAGTATGCTGATAGACACCCAACTTTACACCCCAACCCAGACATATAATCTCTAACTGTACAAGATCCAGATTGCCTGTCGTCCAAAGCCTCCTTCTTCTCCTCTCGTCTCCTAAAACTTAATGTAGAGATAACGGAATTCTTCCAGGGCCGGGACAATGGGTAGTCGAAGGTAGGGCACCACTTCATCCCAGGGAGAAAAGGAGGCACAAGGAAGCATGGAGTGGACTGAATTTTCCATTTGGGGGGCATTTTATGCCTTGTTTAACTAGGGCACCAGAATAACTTGTCCCAGTCTCGCCTGCTTCACCCGGCTCCCAAGTGGCTCCGGTAACCTGCTACTGTGTTCTCTGATGCTATGGAAGGATCGTAGCCCTCAGCTTGTTTTTTTCCAGCTGTCGCTGCCATGACTTTAGCAAGCTACATTCACGCTTCAGTTTTTTTGGTCAGTTTTGCCCTCTTAAGTGCCCAAGGAATTTTATAGTGAAGCGATTCTAAGAGCGGCGGCAGTCATGTGTGTGTAATACTAAAACACAACACTGTATGAAGACCAAACCAAGCTCCCTCTGCATATTTAAGCATGGCACAAAGTTCTACAGCACCCTGCAGGCTCTGTGCAGCCTGGAAATAGCTGTTTTTTAACGTGATTCGTCCCGAAGTAATTCGGACCGAAACAAATTTTGTCGGGAAATTCGGCGAAGTCACTGAATCTAATTTTTGAGAACTTCGCCCATCTCTAGTCATTTTGCTGGGTTTGTAGTCAGGTGACTGTAAAAGACACCAATTTTGGGGTCATGTTGCTGTAAAAGACAGCAATAGTCAAGGTCCTATTCCAATAAATCATGTTTAAAAAGGTGTCGAAAAGGTCATTTTTGCTGCTTTTGGGGTCATGTTGCTGTTAAAAGGCAACAATAGTGAAGGTTCTATTCAAATAAATCTTGTCTCAAATACTCATTATTTCTTGCTAATTTTATTCTGAGTATCCATAAGGTCTTTTCTACTGGCTTTGGGGTCAGGCTACTGTAAAATCCTAATCCTAGTTGCCAGTTGGAAATAATAGGGATTTAAGAACATTTGTGATTTGCTATCTCTGGAGCACAGTTCTTCAATAAGAGACTGTGAACAAGTCTTGACCTTTCTAATATTTATATTTTTGAACATGGCCTGTCAACGCTTGGTCGGTTCCCTGTGCGTCTCATTTCTGAAAAGCGGAGCCAATCTGTTCTTCAGTGGTTAATACACCCTGCATCCAACGGTTATAATTCCTCTTCCTCTCAGTCATGGCCATAAATATTGTCATCATCATCATCATTCCAAACTGAAATAAAGACGGTCTAAATGTCACCTAATAAACAGATACCACTAGATAATCCATAGTCTGATGAGCTCTTTGATGACACAATGGGGTTGGAGTCAGAAGGCATTTCAAAAGATCAAGAGGCCCAAGAGGATGATTTTGTCTGCTCTGATGCCGAATCGCTGATGCCCTATATTATAACAGTAGCAAGCTCGATACAAATTCTTCATATTGCAAAGACATTTATTCGATATATCCATATAATTCCAGGACAGACATTTAAAACTTTAGACTGTGGTAGAAAAATTGAGCAATGGTATACTAAGGATTCAGCAGTCCGTATTGACTTCCATCGGAGGGCTTTTCCCAACTCGCTCGAGTAGCAGGGGAGATGTAAAGAAAATTTAACGACTGCACACTCGAACAGCAACGTTTCGAAGGCTGCGCCTTTTTTTCAAGCATGCGTATGAGACAAATGCTTCTGTTTAAATACCACATCGTATTAAAAACGATAAAAACATAAACAACAACAAAACACCGAAGATAACTATTACAAAAATGCTTTTAACTATATTTTTCATTGAGACCTTTAGGGCTAAAGATTGCATCCTACAAAATCCAGTAACTTCTCATTGTAGGAGTCGGTCTTAACCCTTCTATCCCCTTTACAATCATACGCTCCAATACACACCAGCGGAGATCACTTACTCCGTGGTTGACTGCATTGAAGTGGCGAGCTAGGGAAGTTTCTCCAAATTTGTTATCATTTTCTTTACAACTTTTTTGTTTGAAGGAACGAATAGCTGACTTATGTTCATTTAATCGTATACGGATTGCTCTTTTAGTTTGTCCTATATATACAAGACCGCACGGACACTTTATAAGGTAAACCACTTGAGTGGTATTACATGTGAAAAAGCCGCGGAACTTAACTTCTGTACCATAAAGAGGATGGTTGATAAAAGGTCCTTTGATAACTGAGGAACAGTTGGTACATCCCAGACAGGGAAAAGTACCCTTCTTTTCTGATTTAATTGTTTTTTTATTATTATATTTTCTAATATCTGAAAATACCAACTGTTCACTTATCGTCCGCCTCTCTTGAACACAAATTAGGTGGCTCCCCTAAACATTGTACCATGACTGGATCACTACTTAATACCTTCCAATATTTAGTGATGGTTTTTCTAATCATATGTGCATGTTGATCATAAGTAGAGATGAACATAATCTTATCCTAGTGCCTATCTTTTACACCGTCCCCAAAGTGCACAAATCCCTTTCCAGACCCCCAGGCAGACCAATCGTGTCGGGAGTGGATTCAGTGTTGGAGCCATTGGCAAGTTTTGTAGACCAATTCCTCCAGCCAATTGTAAAAAAAGAGACACATTGTCTCATAGATACCAAACAATTTCTGCAAGAAATCTCCAATATTGAAATCCACCCGAACGATTTGCTCTGCACTTTAGACATACAATCCCTGTACACTAACATCCCGTATGAAGAGGGTAGAGAAGTAGTTAGGGAAGTATTAAGTTCAGATCCTTCTCTTACTAATGAATTTATTAATTTTTTGATTACTCTACTTGACTTAGTGTTGACTAAAAACTTTTTCAGATTTGGTCAAGAATTCTTTCTGCAGCTACAGGGACCTCTATGGGGTCTCCTGTTGCTCCGGGTTTCCAATTTGTTTTGTCCTCCATGTTGGGAAAACCCACATTTTTTACATCTGTTTATCAACCACATTCGCCCATTGGGAGGCCAGTGGACGATGTATTCCTTATCTGGCGTGGTACAGTAACCCAATTTGAGGATTTTGTTGAATACAATTAATAGTTTACATCAATTTATTAAATTTACAGCACAATGGAAAAAAATACTATTCAATATCTGATGTTCAAGTGTCTAAAGAAAGGATCTAAACTGGAAACTGGACTGTATTCCCCAAAACAATTGATCGCAACAATTTGTTGCACCGACAGAGCTTCCATAATCCCACTACATTTAAAGGTATATTAAAAGGGAATTAATACAGCTAAACGTATTTGCTCTAATGAGGATTTGTGGCAGGAGAGTTTAAAAAACAAAATCTTAGAGAAATTTAGACAGCGAGGGTATGGTGGAAAAAGAGCTAAATAGAAACAGCAGAACAGTGCTTTAATGAGGAGAGAAGAATTTTTTTAAAATCCAAATTGAAGTCTAAACAGGATAAGATTATTTTTCATCTCTACTTATGATCAACATGCACATATGATTTTGAAAAACCATCACTAAATATTGGAAGGTTTAAGTAGTGATCCAGTGCATGTACAATGTTTTGAAAAGCCACCTACATTTGTGTTCAAGAGAGGACGGACGATAAGTGAACAGTTGGTATTTTCAGATATTAGAAAATAAAATAATAAAAAAACAATTAAATCAGAAAAGAAGGGTACTTTTCCCTGTCTGGGAATGTACCAACTGTTCCTCAGTTTTCAAAGGACCTTTTTATCAACCATCCTCTTTATGTACAGAAGTTAAGTTTCCCCGGCTTTTTCACATGTAATACACTCAAGTGGTTTACCTTATAAAGTTCCGTGCGGTCCCTTTTATATATAGGACAAACTAAAAGAGCAATCCGTATACGATTAAATGAACATAAGTCAGCTATTCGTTCCTTCAAAAAAAAAAAGTTGTAAAGAAAATGATAACCAAAATTTGGAGAAACTTCCCTAGCTCGCCACTCAATGCAGTCAACCACGGAGTAAGTGATCTCCGCTGGTGTGTATTGGAGCGTACGAATGTAAGGAAATAGAACGGGTTAAGACCCGACTCCTACAACGAGAACTTACTGGATTAGTAGATCAATCTTTAGCCCCTAAAGGTCTCAATGAAACATATAGCTTAAAAGCATTTTTGTAATATGTTATCTTCGGTGTTTTGTTGTTGTTTATGTTTTTATTGTTTTTAATACGATGTGGTATTTAAACAGAAGCATAGTCTCACTACGCATGCTTGAAAAAGAAGGCGCAGCCCTTCGAAACGTTGCTGTTCGAGTGTGCAGCTCGTTAATTGTCTTTACATCTCCTCTGCTACTCCGAGCGAGTGAATAGCCGCCGTTTGGGAAACTCAATACCGGACTGCTGAATCATAACATACCATTGCTCAATTTTTCTACCACAGTCTAAAGTTTTTTAAAAGTCTGTCCTGGAATTATATGGATATATCGAATAAATGTCTTTGCAATATGAAGAATTTGTATCGAGCTTGCTACTGTTATAATATAGTGCATGAGAGCTGAGAAGGCAGCCCTACATAGCAGCTTGGAGCTTAATGGTATACTGTTATAGAATCATTTTAAATTGAGAATCGCTGATGCCCTCAGAGGAGGAGAAAGAAACTGGTTCCTCTCTTTCAGCAGAACTCACCATTTTTTTAAGGTGTGAAAATGGCAAACACAAGAGGCAAAATGCGTGGAACCCGGTATATGTTCTCCACACCCTTCCTTAAACATGAAGTTTCTGCCTTGTCAACATACATGCGCATCTACAAAGAAGGGCGACAAATTGTGATAACATTAAAGGGCATTGCACCATACAAAAAGGCACCCATCAATAAATGGGCTATCATGGAACAGAGACAGGCAAGGATTCAACAATGTTACACTGCATTTCTGTGGGTAAAATTGTGAACAAGCAGATCAAGGAGGTAAAATTCCTTTCCAAAAGAATCAAACGTCGTATGGAGCACCTTCGCCGCGCCGCAAACCCCGCCGCAGACGACTTCCAGAACCAAAGTGCCCAAGAGCAAAGTATAATTTCTCCACGCATCAAGGAAAATTGAGAGGAAGGCAAAATGAAGCCAATGGAGAGGGCAACTGGTGGAACTGGGCGCTCAGCCAGCGTTTACCGAAGTGAAGCTCACTTTTTGCCGAGCACTCATTAAAAGAGAGCCTGAGCTCCTTGAGCCCATTCCCACGATGAGCTTTATGGCATAATGTGACCCAATATCCTTTGGCCAAATAATTCCGTTTGTTGCTTAAATCTAGGGATGTGAGGTGCTACGTAAGGCTTTTCAATTTATATAACACGGGATCATATTGAATATTAAGTGGAAATAATTATAGATACTTAGCGTTGGGTCAGAAACATACAATACAGTATATAGTTCACTGGAATGGATAAAGGCCAGAGCAGTGAATCTGGGTTCCAGCTTCCTCTGTAAATGACCTACTGGTGAGGGCATTTCAGAAGAAGTTTCTGTTTAAACCTGGTTCCAGACATAAAGGTCTGGTAGCCCTTTGTAAAAAGGAGGTTACTGTCAGCAGTATTCTACTGCCCGTTTAAGAAGTTCATGTCTAGTTTCAGACTCAGAAAGGGTTCTGTGTGGAGCCTTGGGGGTTAAGTCCTGGGTCCAATCCCTGGCTTGGACGGAATATTTAAACCTCTCGCTTTCCTCACTCAGTGCCTGTGATTACTTCTGTGTCCTGGCTAATGTGTTTACCTGGTGGTTTGAGAAATGCTTTATGGTTCCTGACTTTGGCTTGATCTATGGTTATTCTTCTGCTTCTCATTTCAGTACTGCAATCCGCTACTGTCTTGACCTCGGCTTGTCTGACCATGTTTTGTCTTTGTTTAGTCCTGTCTACTTCAGGGTCGTCCAGAGGGAGGCACATGTGTGGAGTCGCCATTTTCAGGGCAGTTACTCTGCTTTAAGCAGGGAAAGGTCAAGAAAAGATAGATCGCTACCATGACAGTCATATTAGAACACTACAATATTCTGTAATACAATTTACTGCAGAATAGCGTGAAAGTAATCACATCCATATTGGAGGACTAAAATTATATTTTAAAAAAATAATAAAAAAATGCAAAAAAATATTAAAAGTTCAAAACTCCCTGCTTTTGCAATTTTGAAAGTAAAAAAAGTAAACAATTGGAATTGTAGAAGGCTGATATTTTAAAATATAACATATTTTATCCCATATAGTAAACACCATAGGAAAAAAAAACGCATTTCTAAAATTTTGCTTTTTTGGGTCACTTTGGTTCCCAAAAATGGAAGGTGACCCAAGTCATATGTAGATGAAAACTAGTCTTAAGCCTGCAAAAAATTAGCCATCACCCAGGTAGATAGATAAAAAAAATAAAAAGTTATTGGTCTCAAAAAATGGCTGTACAAAGTAAATTAGAAAAGGTTTCTATTTCAAGAGCAGTAAAACATAATGAAAGCATGAAAATTTAATATTTTAAATCACTGGAATCCTACTGACCTGCAGAAGAAAAATAACACGTCAATTGTACTGCAAAGTGAACTACACAAGTTCACGCTCCACCACCCACACAATTTTTTGGGGGGTTTCAATATATTGTACCACTAAACAGTATATATTGTCCCTGAAAAAGCAAGTACATTGATCTTGATGTATGTGGAAAAATAAAAAAGTTATGGATCTTGCATGGTGGGAGAAAAAAACAAACACATTGTAAACGAAAATCCCTGCAGTGGGAAGTGGTTAAAAATTGTATACTGAATGCCTCAACCTCCTGCTTTGTCTAAATACCATTTGGCAGTTAATCCAGGTTGATCATATCTTCAGATGTTTACTAATGAGAGCTATGTGCACGAATGGCTTATTGAATTCATTAATTGCAGGACGGATTTAGCCCGCAATTACAGCGTGTATACGGGGAGGGAGGGCCGGCAGATTGCCGGCCCCATAGACTTTCATTATCCACGGCGTGTATCCCGCCAGAATAATGTGCATGTCACATTTCGCGAGCGGGGAGAGGAGACGGAATCCATAGTTCTCTATGAGAACTGTGGATTACCGGAGTAATGACAGGGACGGATTTCCAGCCCGAAATCGCAGTACGGCCCGCAATACGGACTGAAATCCGTTCCTAAATCAGCCGTGTGAACATAGCCTTATTTATTTGTTTGCAACCTGAGGATTCCCTCTAGGAAAATATGCACATGGACAAAATTGTTGGTACCTTTCTGTTAAAGAATGGAAAAAACACAATGGTCATTAAAATAAGTTGAAACTGACAAACGTAAAGATAATTTTAAATTTATTGGAAATCAACTAATAAAAATCAAATCAGACATTGCTTTTGAATTATGATTCAACCAAAGAATTAAGAAAAGACAAACTAATGAAACTGACCTGGATGAGAAATGATGGTCCCCTTAACTTAATAGTTTGTTGCACAAGCTTTTGAGGCAATCACTGCAAAGAAAAAGATTCAGTAATTCTCAATAAGACTTCTGTCTGCCTATCCGAATGTATTATATACCACTCACTCATGAGTGCAAACTACTTCAGCTGTCTCGAAGGGTAACTTCTCCAGACTAAATGGTTCATGTTCTTCCACAGATGTTCAATAGGATTTAGATTAAGACTCACTGAAGCCACTTCAGAATAGTCCAATGCTTTGCTCTTAGTCATTTTTGGATGTTTTTAACTCTGTGTGCTCGGGTCATAATCCTTTAATTACTAGAAAAAAAATTGGCAATAGATTCTCTTTACCATTGCAGAGATATTACACCAAGACATTTGTAGCAATATAATTAGAGATGGGCGAATCGATTCTAGCGAAGTGAATTCGTTTCGAATTTATTCAGGTGAAAGCTTTGTATCTTGCCACGAAGCCAAGTCTTAGGGTGAGTCACGGAAACTAAGGCGGTCTTTATTATTGGCAAAATGGCCCGTGAGCACATGGCGTTCACTGCATGGGCAGAGAACTCAAGTGAGAGCGAAGAAAGGAACACCCACAATGTACATGTGCAGACACTGAAACCAGTCCAGCGACTGGCGGAGCTTTCTTTAAATCCTCACACTTCTCACTGGTTGTCCTGGCATAAGCGTCGAGGCTGATTCTGCTTGCACTATATTTATGGGAACATATTAATAAAACAAACTTGTTTTTATCAGTGACTGTGAGGAGAGAGAAGACCATTACAAGAATTGGTGTCATAATGCACACTTGTTACTCAAGGCAGCGTTATTATTTTTATCTGCATCTGTAGCACTATATTGACCCATTATAAAAACTAACACACGTTTTTTGATCAGCGAGAGTATTGTGTGGGGAAAAGAACGATCATCACAACAGTGTGTGTTCATTTGCACACTTGTTATACTCAAGCTCGTTCATTATCTATCTGCTGCTGCACAATAAATTGCTACCATTATAAAACAAACTATCGTTTTGTCAGCGATCTGGGGGGAAAGACCATCACAAGTTATTGTGTCATTGTTATTTATTCCAGCGTTAGTTATTTCTTGTAGTTTGTGTGGGTATATCTCCTAAAGTCCCAGGGTGGGTGTGACTTCTGTCCGCATATATGCCTAATTTACATCCTGTTGTTCTGTATTGATTTTAAAAACCCACAGCTTAATTAACCCCTTGATGTGTCGTCTAATTCGCACTGAAATATAGGGTGTCTTTTATTATTTTATCCATCATATAGACCTAATTTACCTCTGGTATGTCTTCTGCAGTTGTAATTTAATACCCAACGGCTTCAATATTTAAACCCCGTGATTGTTGGGTTAATTCGCCTTAAAATAATAGGAGTTTCTTTTTTATCTATTGGTCCCATATACGCCTAAATTTATATATGTGTTTTTCTGAACGATATTTCATACTCAGGCTTAATCCTAACGTCTTGATGTGCGGTTAATTTGACAAATTAATACAGGGGTCTGTCCTATTTCAATATCTTGTACTCTATACGCCTAAAATTACATCTGGTTTTTCTCTGTACGAATTTTTAATAACGCTAAGCTAATTTCTAACTTCTGTATTAGTGCGTGTAAATTTGGACAAAAATAACAGTGGGTGTCTTGACTATAATTGTCCTCTATAACGCCTAAATTTACATCTGGTATTTCTGTACATATTTATACACAAGGCTTAATCAAACTTCATGTTTGTGTGGAAAATTGACAAAAATACAGGGTTTTTTACATTTTTGTACTATAAGCCTAATTTTCATCTTTTTTTTTTCTGTACTATTTCATACACAGGGCTTAATCTAATTCTTTTTTGGGCATAATTTGGACAAAAATAAAGGGTGTCTTTATTGTCCTCTATACGCCTAATTTTAATCTGTTTTTTCTGTGCGATATTTCATACACAAGGCTTGATCTAAGTTCTTGATAGTGCTGTAATTTTAACAAAAACAATGGAAGGAACATGGTGTCTGCGCTGCACCGAGGTGATACCCATCCCGCCCTGCATGGCCACGTTTTCATCTGGTTGTAAAAATTCCGAATCTTCCACCCATTTTCAAGACTTCTAAAAATGACCAGGAAACTGTCAGCACTTCACCCATTCTTAAAAAGCCAAGCACATCTTTTTTTGAGTTTGCAGGGGCAGAACGGCCCCCCCATCATGGGTGATATGCGATGTTTCCCCCCATTGGAATTCCAGCCTCCATGTTAGACCGCCTGTATGAACAGGAAAGGCCATTTTTGATGATGCAAGCGGACAGAAGTACTCCCCTTTTAAATTTTGATGTCACCAGTATCACTCAGCGTGACTCAGGCCCTTTTAAGAGGCAACGTTTTTTGTCAGTCTCCGGGGGTACGGATGAATAACCATTCCCCGCTTCATGCCTAACAGATTGCAAAATCGTCTGACAGGGACTGGGGACTGGCGCTTACACTCATGGCCCTAATGCCGGTGGGGGGGTGAACGGAGGGGAGGGGACATTGGGAGCACAAGCATGTCTGGTGAAATGAGTGGTTTTTTTACTCAGGTGATAGGAGAGGGGGAGCAGGAGCATCCGGGGGAGGGAATGAAAAAGAAGATAGGAGATGACCCCGAAGCACCATGGAGTAAGAGTGGAGATGGGGGGGGAGGGATCCCCAGAGTCACTTGCCAATGGCCCACAGCATGCTGATTTGCCGGCTATGAAGCCGAATATCACCATCCGGGAAGGATACTTTGGCTCCCACCCTAGGACCCCGCTCCAGTCCCCAAAAGGTTGCCTTTTTTTCCCCCTGACTAGAGGGAAGAAACCGTCGTACTATGAGAAATCATGTTAATTATTGGCCCGCGCCTATTTCCCATCTTTCCCTCCTCTGTCAGGATACATCGCTCATGTACCACGCCACGGCGCTGGGGAGGTGTGGGGGAGGACATAGCCGCTCCACACAGCACCTAAGTCTGAATCGTTGATGACCCGCTTTTTCACCCCCCCAGTGAGGAGAGTACTCACAGCAGCAGGACCTGGGGGAGACCCGAACCGCGGTGGGGGCCTACTTACACACTGCCACCCCAGGTAGAAGATCCACTGGACTACTGGGCAGCCAAACTTGATATGTGGCCGCAACTTGACAAGTTTGCAGTGGAGAAGCTGTCCTACCCAGCCAGTAGTGTGGCATCAGAGCAGGTGTTCAGTGCGGCAGGGGCCATCTTTAACCCAACGAGAACCCGCTTGTCCACCCAAAATGTGGAGAGACTGACTTTTGTTAAGATTAGTGTTGAGTGATTATTATCGACAAAGTTGAAATTGGGCACGGTTTTTATTTGAATGGGATTTTTTCGACCCCACACGATAATTTAGGTTTAAAAACTGCGCATAATCTTTTAATTCGGCGCTTCCGTCTTTTTTTGCAGCCAGCAAATCAGCTTAAGAATAGAGTAGGGTGAGCTGGGTGTGCGACGTCATGACGGGATGTGTATGGTTGTGATTGGCGGGAAAATCACATGACCTCGTTTAAAATAGAACACCTTCCTGTTTCAGCATCAGTGTGTGTCTGTGTATCATAAGAGCAGGACATGTGCTCGGTCTCTCTCAAAACAGCTCAGCGAAACTGTTCTCTATGTTCACACAGACCACTATGCTTTTAGCTGTGAACATTAGAATTTAGGTAGATTAGAGATTTTCAGTTTTTAGTTACTTAGGCTGAGAATTTTAAAGTAGAATCTAGCGCATCTCGCGCTGTACAGCCACGGATGGGGGTGGGGCGGGGAGGTGGGCGAACACAGACAGACAGGCTGGCAGGCAGGCAGGCTTTTGAAAGGAGAGTGGATATTGTGCAGCCCAGACTCTGCTTTGACCCTGCATTGAAATGGTTTTTTATTATTAGTGATGAGCAATTACGTTGACTATCGTCATCGGGTCGATAGTCGATATCGGCAATTATCAAGACGATTTCCGATAGTCGATAATAGATTATCGCCAATCACCATTAAAGTCTCTGGGAGAGCAACAACACCTTCATTCTTACACCCAAACAGGGCTGGAAAGCTGGAATTAACATCCACAACAGTCAAAGGGAAATATGTGCTACACCCTTAGGCAACACACTTAGGTTATAAAAGCCACAGAAAAAAACTCACAGACCATTCACTATTCCTGTCTTGAACCACAGCATGCCCCTTTAAAACCCTTTGCATCACCCCAAATTAAAAAGTGGCAGGAAGGCAGTATGATTTGAACCATCATTTTACTTGAACTGGACATTGAATATCCCTGTCCTGGAACGCAGCATGAGACCCAAACCTGCATGACCCCCAGATTTAAAAAGTGCCGGAAAAAGGAGTCTTTCAACCACCATTTTAGTTTCACTGGAAATTGACTATATCTGTCCTGTACCGCAGAATGACCATTAAACCTGTCTGACCCACAGATTAAAAAGTGCTGGGAAAAGGAGTCTTTCAACCACCATTTTAGTTGAACTGGACATTGAATATACCTGTCCTGGACCACAGTATGACCACCAAACCTGTCTGACCCACAGATTAAAAAGTGCCGGAAAAGGAGTCTTTGAACGACCATTTTAGTTTCGCTGGACATAGACTATCCCTGTCCTGAGCCACAGCATGACCCCCAAACCTGCATCACCCCCACATTTAAAAAGTGCCGGAAAAAGGAGTCTTTCAACCACCATTTTAGTTTCCCTGGACATTGACTATACCTGTCCTGGGCCACAGCATGAGCCCCAAACATGCATGACCCCCAGATTTAAAAAGTGACGGAAAAAGGAGTCTTTCAACCACCATTTTAGTTTCACTGGACATTGACTATACCTGTCCTGGGCCACAGCATGAGCCCCAAACCTGTCTGACCCACAGATTAAAAAGTGCTGCAAAAAGGAGTCTCAAAAACACCATTATAGGTGAACTTGACATTGACTATGCCTGTCCTGGACCACATTATGATCATCAAACCTGTCTGACCCACAGATTAAAAAGTGCCGGAAAAAGGAGTCTTTGAACCACCAGTTTAGTTTCACCGGGACATAGACTATCCCTGTCCTGAGCCACAGCATGACCCCCAAAACCTGCATACCCCCAATTTAAAAATTCCCGGAAAAAAGGGAGTTTTTAAAACCACCATTTTTAGTTTCTCTGTATATTGACTCTATCTGTCCTGTACCGCAGAATGACCCCTAAACCTGTTTGACCACAGATCACAAAGTGGCACTATGCTATTTTGTACAGTGACTGTCATTTAGTATATTTTTTGGTAACTGACATTTTTACATAATTTATTTAGGGAAGTTTTATTTATAGTTTTACATTAATATCATTTTGCTTTTTTTTTCAAGTGTGATAACATACAACATACACCCCTCCCTGCAGTTTTTAAAGGTATTTTTTACACGTGTAGATGTGTTAATTTGTCCACACACCCCATAAGTAATAAAAATGTCCTAATCATCCCCAAAACACTTCTTAGTTGAGAAGACATTTGCCCTCCTGGCTTCTGAGAGTGCTTCAGCAAATCAATTCAATGGTTTCATTTTTCCTCCAAACCCCTTCTTCAGTGATTAGGGACAGACACCCCTGGGGATCAAATGATTCGACGCCATAGTGACTCGAGCCCCAGAAAATTTTAAGCCTCAAATTGTGTAATTTGTGTCCAGCCCTGGAGCCCTTTTTGACACTACTTAACCTCACAGAAATCACCTTTTTCAAAATCTGATTTTTTTTAGAGAAATTTGTTCCTCTCCTGATTGCCCCTAACGGTTAGAGCCAGTGCTGCCATTAGCCATCTGTTAATACGGAGGTCCAGCTGCCAGGGCCAGACTTACAGTGGATGCGGTGAGAGCCCAGGCTAGCGTCTGTCATCTGTTAACACGCAGGTTCAGCTGCCAGTGCCGGAGTTACAGTGGGTGCGGTGAGAGCCCAGGCTGGCGTCCGTCATCTATTAACAGGGTAAAAATGCCTTATGACGCAGCAACGAAAACAGTCGTGCTGAAGCAGGGGTGCAGAAGCGGAGGTGTGAGGTAAGACCTCCAGCCTTCCTCAGTACACAGTCAAGACCTGGTAGCGCTTGCCCCCCGTATGAGTGCGGACCAATTGAGCTTCTCTTGGTAATACTGGTGGTTAACGCTCCTGTTCCACCCAGGTGCCCTTTTTCTTGGCATTCTTTTTCTCATTTTACTCAACGTGCTGGAGGAAATTGTCTCTGTTCTTTGTTCTCTGTCCGTGCTCCATACTCCATGCCCTCTGAATAACCTACATCTGGTCAAGTCTTCCTGTACCTCCCTTGTACAATTCAGAGGAATTTTTTAACAGCTTTTTTGTACATGCAAGTTTTTTAGTACTTTAATTCTAAAAAAAAACATTTTTAAAATAGGATGAATCCCACCATGTCTTTGTTTCTCTTTTTTAATTGTATTAAATGGGTTGTCTCAATACAGGTATTGCTAGCTATGTTAAAGATCTTGCAAAAACAAGTCATTTTGCAATATGGTCCATTAACAGTGTCCACCTATTCATGTTTCTGACCAGCACCATCACCCTTGAGCCACTCTTGACAATTGTGAAGAACAAATGTCTTTTTTGAAAACCCAAACATTTTTACAATAGGACCTGTAGTCTAGCTGATTTCACAGCAAAATGCCCCCCAAAATTCAAAACATGACCCATGACCCACTTTTGACAATTGTGAAGAACAATGTCTGTTAGAAACAGCATTTTTTTTTATAATAGGACCTGTAGTATAGCTGCATGTCACAGCAAATTGTCCCCAAAAATTCAAAACATGACCCTTGAGCCACTTTTGACAATTGTGAAGAACAAATGTCTATTAGAAACATTTTTTTTTTATAATAGGTCCTGTAGTATTGCTGCATTTCCAAAGCAGCATGACCCAAAAAATTATAAAAATGACTTCTCAGCCACAGTTAAAAATTTGTGAGGGAAATGCCACTAAAAAAGCCACATTTCTGTTTCAAAGGACCATGATTATTGCTGTATCTCACAGCAACATGACCCAAAAAAATTAGAAATGACTTCCCCAGCCACTATTAAAAATTGGATGGAGAAATGCCACTTAGAACCACATTTCTGTTTCCAAAGGACCATAATTATAGCTGTATTCACGCAAACATGACCCCAAAAAAAATTATAAATATGACTTCTCAGCCCCTATTAAAAATTGTGATGGAGAAATGCCACTTAGAATCACATTTCTGTTCCAAAGGACCATGATTAATAGCTGTACTCACAGCAACATGACCCAAAACCATTGACAATGCGAAAACTTCTAAAGATAAAGTGAGTAAATTGAATACGGTTGTTGTAAATGAAACCTTGCTGTCTTTTACAGTCTCCTCACAGCAAAACCAGCAAAATGAACTGTTGGGGAAATGAGAATAAAAATTCAGTAAGAATGATTAAATTTAAAAAAAAAATTTCAAGAGGACCATTTCTGTTTAAAGAGGAATGGGGAAAATAGACCGCAACTAATCGGTGACCTCGGGAATTGGGGCCACAACATCATCAGAGATCCATGCCTGATTCATCTTGATGAAAGGGCAAAATGATCCACATTATCTGTGGAAAAGCCGGAAAGCGTTTGTCTGCAATGACTCCTCCAGCTGTGCTGAAGGTCCGCTCAGATATGACGCTGGCTGCTGGGCAGGACAACACCTCTAAAGCGTGGCGAGCGAGCTCGGGCCAGTCGTTTCCATTTTGGATACCCAGAAGTCTATTGGGGTCTGGAACACATACAAAAACCCTCGTGTTGAGACGCAATAGTCGGCACCATGATTTTTAAGCTGGTCTCTTTGTGTTGGATGTTTGCCCTGCATTTCATGCGTTGGTGAGGTGGAAAATAAAGATTTCCAGAGGTCACCCATTAAGGCTTTTGCCACCTTGCCTGCTGCTGCTGCTGCCGCTACGACTACTTGGCACTCTACTGCTGTCACATCACGAATGTTGTTTCCACCCTTGACCCTTTGAGGAACGTGAACAACGCAACTGATGTCTCCAGTTGATCAATCACAAGTTCTCCATTTCCTGCATTTTTAAATCTCTATTTGGGTGGGTGAAGGAAAGTGCTGAGTTTGGTTTTGTACCGGGGGTCCAGGAGGTGTGGCCACCCAGTAACTGTTGTTCATTTTGGGGGCCTTAATGCGAGGATCATGTTGGAGGAAATGGAGCAATCCAAGCAGGGCATGTGAAAAGATGGAGCCTTGATTTTCCAAGCCTCTGGGTTGAGGGGCACTAGCAAACTGATCTTCCTCATCTTCCTCCTCCGCCTCAAATTCGCGCCAACCTCATTCCAAGGCAGGGACGTCGGTAATGTCGGTGTCTAGGAAAACCTCCTCCTCCTCCTCCTCCGCTTCCTCCGGCACAGCTTCAACACAGCCCTGACTTGCCTGAGATGATGCACCCGAGAGCTGATGCGCCGCCGTGCACTAGCCCTGGACCCTGAAACCACTGCCTAATGAAGACCGATAAAATTGAGAAACTGCGGGCCTTGTGCATTCGATGGAGAGAAAAAGCTCCGGTCCGCATCTGTGTCCCCTCCCCTCCTCCGTCGCTGGCGGACCTGTGTTTCAGAGTGTCCAACGATCGTTCCAGAACTAAGATCACCACAATGCTCATCGACAAAGGGGATTCGTCCATTCTGACCATTTGGTGGCCTTCTTCATAACTGGCAAGGATGGTGCATAGCTCTTTCACCTGCCCCACTCTCGGTGGCTCAACACCCCGAGGTCCGCACCGCTGCTTTCAGGCCATGTGTCACTTCGTACTGCGTAATGGCATTGCGCTGCGCCACAATCGCTGGGGCAATGTGGAGGGTGGAATTCCAGCTTGTTTTCCACGTCAACAATGAGACGGTTGACCGGGAGGCCGACTGACGCTGGGAAACGCAGACAGGCGGGACAAGCAGGGTGCAAAAGGCTGAAGTTGCGAAAAAGCTCCTGACCTTGTTTTGTGGAAAGGGTCTCCAAGACAGATTAATTTCAACACGGCCTGGTTTCTCTGGGGAACGTGATGCCACCAGAGGACCCCTTTGGGGGAAAAAGCCCTGCACCATCCCTGTGGTTTTTGAAGAGCGTGCGCCGAGCCGAGAGCCACCGTCACCCCCAGAGACATCCACCCAGCTCACCCCCGTGAGCTGTCACAGAGATGTTTGCGCCCTTTGGCCGTGCTTACTAAATCCATGTGTCGTGGTCAGATGGACTTTTCTGGACACAGATGCAGACAAGGCGCTTGAAATTTTAGATGACACAAAGGCTGGGCCCGGCAGGACAACTTTTCTGGCAAAGGGAAAAGCCTGCTCGGCACTGGATTGGGGGCAGGCAAGGGCCATGACGTTTGGGGGAACCCATCTGTGTCCACCAGACGGGAAAAGGCAACCATTTCCAAGGCCAAAAGCCTGGCAATGCCGACATTCAGGCATTTGGCTTTAAAGGGTTTGGGTTTTGGGTTAAAGTGTTTCTTCTGCTCCCAAAACCTGGAAGACAGAAGGCTGGCTGCTAGACTGGCCGCTGTAAAGGCGTGCAGGTCGTCAAACTGGTGGAAAGAGAAGGGGGTAGAATGGTTTTCTGGTGGGTGCTGGTGGATACTCGGGCGACAGTGGAGGCTGAAGCGGAAGGGTGATCCCTGATCATGACTCTGAGAGACATTTGGGCAGCTGAGGAACGCTTGTGGTGGCGGAGAGAGGAGGCGGAGACAGAGGGTGTGACAGTGGTTGGAAGCCCGCCGTCGTCTGGGGCCTTTTTGGCTAAGTGTTGCCTCCATTTTAACTCATGCATTTGCTGCATGTGACTAGACATGTTGGTGTGGTTAAACACCTAAGATTCTGCCTCTACTGATGCGTTTACGGAAAAGGCGGGATATGACACTCCTGGTGAAAACAGAGGCTTGCTCAAAGAAAGGGCCCCGGGTTGAGAGGTCCTGGACCTTTTTGACGGCGATAAAGCGAGGAGCGGGGTTTCCGCTGACCGTGGCTGGGGAATCATATCAGCGGACTTCTGCAACCGCCCTCGTCCCTTTTTGAGGCGAGACCCTATTGACACTACCCCCATCGTCTTCCTCCTCGTCCCGTGATGAAGCGCTCGCAAGAAAATTCTGCTGAAAAGACCACGTGGAAACCGCAATGTCGTCATCATCATCATCAACACAGGTGACTTTTTCGTCCTGACATTCTGCATCCTGGAGCCCGCGGGCTACAAGCAAGAGGCACTGCAAGCGTTGCCGACCGCACGGGATTTTTGCCGATTGACCGGCTTCCCTTTTCCTCCTCTGATGGCATCAGTAACTGGGCGTCGGGGCAGAGAAAATCATCCTCTTTGGCCTCTTAATCTTTTAAACATGCCTTCTGATCCCAACCGCATTATGTCATCAAAGAGTTCTTTAGAAAATGGATTATCCACAGGGTGGGTATACAGTTGACATTTGGGCTGCCTCGCTTCATGTTGGGCGGATGCTGATGATGCTGATGACGACATTTTTGGCCGGGGATGGGAGGACTAGGAGGAAAGACTGTTGGATGCAGGTTGCCATTAACCACTGAAGAACAATTGGTGACGCTGTTCCCTTACTGAGATTCACAGGCCCTGACCCAACGATGACAGGCCTGACGGTCCCGCAACCGAACATCCCTGACATGCGTTTTGTCGCCAGCACTGGAAGGAGCACCTTCTCTCGTAACCATCTACCTCAATGTCCTACCCCCCTCTTTGCTCGCTTACCACCTAATTTCGCTCACTTTCAGAAAGAAAAAATTAGAAGGTATAGAAGAGTTTTGGAAAATCTCTTATTAAAGGACGGCAAATCACAGCTATTCTCAAATCCTCAAATCAAAACAAAATTGCTGGATTCAATTAACTGCAAGCTACCTCAAACAACAAAGCTTGACTGACCAAAAATGAAAAAACACCTATCTGAAATGTATAACGGATAATAAAAGGTATTTTTGGCACCTATCAATACACCTGTGGTGACTACAAAATTTCTGGAATTCAAAATTTAAATGCAAGGTACCTCATCAACAAAGCTTGACTGACCAAAGTGAAAAAAACACCTATCTGAAATGTATACTGATAATAAAAGGTATTTTTGGCACCTATCAATACACCTGTGGTGACTACAAAATTGCTGTATTCAAATTTAAGTGCAAGTACCTCTATCAACAAAGATTGACTGACCAAAAGTGAAAAAAACACATATCTGAAATGTAAAACGGATAATAAAAAGGTATTTTTGGCACCTATCAATACACCTGTGGTGACTAAAAAATTGCTGGATTCAAATTTAAGTGCAAGGTTACCTCTATCAACAAAGCTTGACTGCCCAAAAAGTGAAAAAAACATGTATCTTAAATGTATACGGATAATAAAAGGTATTTTTTTGCCCCTTTCAATACACCTGTGGTGACACAAAACTGCTGTATTCAAATTTAAGTGCAAGATACCTCTATAAACAAATTTTTGACTGACCAAAAGTGAAAAAAACACCTGTCCTGAAATGTATACGGATAAAAAAAGGGTATTTTTGGGCACCTATCAATACACCTGTGGTGACTACAAAATTTGCTGGTTTCAAATGAAAAGTGCAAGGTACCCCCTATCAAACAAAGCTTGACTTACCAAAATTTGAAAAAAACACCTATCTGAAATGTATACGGAAAATAAAAGGTTATTTTGGCACCTATCAAACACCTTGGTGACTATAAAAATGCTGATTCAAATTTAAGTGCAAGGTACCTCTATCAACAAAGTTTGACGGGGACCAAAAGTGAAAAAAAACCTATCTGAAATGTATACGGATAATAAAAGGTATTTTGCACCTATCAATACACTTGTGGTGGCTACAAAATTGCTGAAATTCAAATTTAACTGCAAGGTGGCTCTATGAACAAAGCTGGCCTGCGCCAAAGTGAAAAAAAACACGTATCTGAAATGAATACAGATAATAAAAGGTATTTTTGGCACATATCAATACACCTGTGTTGACTAAAACATTGCTTGATTCAAATTTAACTGCAAGGTACCTCTATCAAAAAAGCTTGACTGACCAAAAGTGAAAAAAACATGTATCTGAAATGTATACGGATAATAAAAGGTATTTTTGTCACCTATCAAAAATTTCAC